>QVRM01005018.1:0-60000 GCA_003439945.1 Dermanyssus gallinae
AACCTGTTGCATGCGGACGACAGAGAAGCACGTGATTCACAAAGAGCCGTTACATGTGCCATTGATATTAGTGCGGCCTCTAATCCATAGGAATCAATAGGCCCTCTGTTTTTTAGGAGCGCTTGTCGAATCACAAAGAGTGCCGCCATGCATACAAAATAACGTTCTTTTTATCTGAGGCTTAGAGTACGTGCTACGCATTCAAATGTCTGAAATCCTCTGTGGTCTGCGAGGACTTTTTAAGGGCGGTTTCGGAAATGCATGATGCACATGCGTTAACGGCAGAAAGACGGCGATTAGTGTAAAACTCGTAAACCAACTAAACCTGGGGTCCTCCCCACCACCTCAGGCTTGAAAGCGTGTGGCATTTTTTGGACACCTGTGGAAGCTGACAGAACCTGAATTACACGAAACTTTCATCTCTGTACTATGTGCCCTACACCTTTATGTCTTGTGTATATACTTTTCCACGGCGAATGGCGGGCGTTATTGCAGCATGATTCTTAATTGTGTTTGGCCAAATTTTGACGGGATCGATGCGAGTGAACTCTGGTTCGACAAGATGGTCCCACAATCCACATCGCCTGCGGGATAATTGAACTTTTGAGGATAAAGTCTCCTAGACAGGTAATATCGCGTATTGAGGTACTTTATATAGGTTATATGGGTCCCCTCTATGTAGTCTCTCTTACTGTGATTGCATAAAGCAATGTTGGATTAAAATCTTATTAATCACACAGTTGTTGCAATTATACCAATGGTAGCACCACAAACAGTAGTCATTGTATTTAGTAGTAAGCAACGCAAAGGACTACCCATGCAATACAAAACTCTGCTTTGTCAAAAAATGCTCTTGTAAGAGCTAGCTAAATGACGAGTTCATATATATACTGTACACAGACCGTGTCTAAATTCCCGAATTAGAGACGACTTGACATTGTACTGCATCAACCGACAGCGCCGTCCAATTACATATCGCCATTGTACGATTGAGACATAGGCAGTTTTACATTTGTCTGGTTGTTTACATTTCATTTTGGCTACCAAAGTGGTGTTACTGACAACATAGCAGCAACTAAAGCCAGCAGCTTCACTACGTTTTATTGGCAAAAACTACAGATAAAGATCTGAACATAACCAGCTGCCTTTTGTCTCGTTACGATAAACCGCCACGAGCTTTCGGTGCATTTTAACGAAATCTAGCTTTGAATTGAGCCTAATAGTTTGCGATTGGGTAGGGTACCGTGACACGATATGGTGGACTTACGAATATATTATGATACCTAATCTAGAAGTTAGTGCCGCTTTCTTATGCGCATTATTTATGTCTGGTAAATCAAATGTGGCAAAAGGCTTTCTGTTGTAATGCTGCAGCCGGCAGGCATATATCAACAGCAACAACAATAAAAAAAACAACAGCAACCTCCACAATTACGCCGGAACACCGAGTTGCGTGAATTCATTTCGATTCTCGGCCGACGCATTCGAGTACGAAGCTGGGAAACTCTGGCCACAAATTTAAGGTCGTCTGAGCTTCTACGCGCTTGGCTGGCGATAGAATCAAGCAGATCTTTGTGTGACGTTGCCCGCGGCGCAAAGCAGCCATGACCTCTTTTCCTTTGTCCGCAAAAGCCACCACGAGCCAACAGCATATGCTATCTTTACGCGCGTTCGTTATTCGCGGAAATTCATCTAAAGGTTTCCTTCCGTAGTAATGACGGCGACAACTGCTTTATTATCACGGTGGTGATAATAATTCTTATTTTAGCTTTATCTACCTATTACAGCGTCAACTCAAATCTGCAGATTCGTTTGAGATTGCTGCGGCACTCCGAGTATTAGTGCCGCTGGCCATATCGTTCTCACTATTGTCCCATCAATAACTGTTGATTGGTACTATATATACTTACCATACATTTGGTGCAATAAATAAATTATTTATATATACAATGATTTATATATATATAGATATATATATATATATATATATATATAATATATAATATATATATATATATATATAATATATATATATATATAATATATATATATATATATATATATATATATATATATATATATATATATATATGTTTATGCATATGGTGCAATAAATGAATGATGATTGGAATGATAAATAAATCTACAGAACGGTATTAGTATTAATATTGATGTAGTTCGTCGTCACGTTCACTGGGCGGACAATTGTTTACACCCCATTAGGAGTTAGATAAAATTAATATTCGCATTTAATTACTCAGCATTTCCAACGCATTTACCATCAGCGCAGCATTCTGTTATGAATGAATGATTAATCACTATTATTTTGTGATGATTTTGGTTGCGTCTGACCGAATACGGGTCACCGTTTTCGTGAAGTAGGCGATATGACCCTCGTGTCGGCTATAGGCTCTCGACATAGGCTCTCTCTTCTGCGCAGGCGGCACCACAGAGCCCTCCTACTACTACTAATGGCGCCCACGGCCATATCAATTAGTTGGTTGATTTTATTGGCATTGGTTAGCTTCGTGTGCATCTGAACACTGTACTGACAATAAGCAGCGAACAACTGACATTCGCGTAGTTCTAGTCGCTGGTTCCAGTTGTCACCTTGCTATCGTAGTAGTAAGCGTCGTAGCAGTGCAGTTTACTACTCAACGAAAGCTAGCTCTCGGCCCGAATAACCACAAACGGCAACTGCTTGTCGTGGTGGTCGAACGGAAAAGCGTGGGTTTTCCGCCGTCGTTTCTGCTAGCAGAATTGTTGCTGCAGCGGCTGTGCGGTTCCCTGATCGTGCCCTTCCGTTCCCACAAGTAACGAACCGCGGCGACCACTGCACCTCTGTTCGTGATCCTCGGCCTCGGCCCCAGCAGCTGGTAAAATGGGAAAAACCTCAGTAGCACAAGCTGGTGTAAGCAGCAACGGCAACAGCAGCAGGCTGCACGATGCGCGTCTTTCATCCATGCGTAAATCCTTCATCGAGCCTACATAGTTTGAACATCTAGCGGGGATTAGTCTTGCTGGCGACGCCGACAAACTCAATCAATAACAGAGACATACCAGAAGTAACGGCTAGTAGGGTAGAACCAATCAGAGAGGGAAGCAGGTGTTGCTGATTGTTTTTGTTGTTGTTGTTTTGCAACTAGCTAATTTCTAGAGATTGTTCTCTCAGTCAGTCTACAGTGTACATTTTACCTTCACAGCAGCTTTATCGAGTTACTCGGTAAGTCAGATTTATTATCACACATGTTGTGTAGAAAAAGTACAGTTAAAATATATGCATATGTATATATACACACATTTGAACTTATAAAATAATAGATAACTAAAAGCTATGAAGCTACGACGCGAGGTTGGTCGTCTAGACTAGCTAGAGACGGGACTAGGGTGCAGGAGGCAGCATGGTATCTACCGCAAGGTAGTTTACAACACACAAGAGTCCGAGAGATCATGGAACCCGGATGTCGCGCACAGCACGTGGTTTATCGAGTTACATCGCTTGCGTGTCACGGTTTTTGTCACGTGGCTCCCTCATGCACGTGTGCTGGTACTCCACGACGATCATCATCTGCAATTATATGTGAGCTTGAAATAATAATAAAATAATAATAATAATAATAATAATAATAATAATAATAATAATAATAATAATAATAATAATAATTATTATTATTATTATTATTATTATTATTATTATTATTATTAATATTATTATTATTATAAAAATGAAATAATAATAATAATAATACTAAGCTGGGTGGCCAGAATCGCTGAGAAATTTCCATACTGTGCCTTCAAACAAAGCCGGAAGGGAACACAAACTTATTTGGCCGTCGAGCTGAGCGTCCGAATAATCATCTGGGATATTTCAAAAGTTTCCGTGCTCAGCTTGGCCCTCTCCGTTATCTGCTCTTTTCGTAAACAGAACAGGGTAGTGCGGTCAATGCCAAGAGCGTTACTCAACGGGAGAACGAGAATTGTAAGATTTTATCATGAAAATGAAACTTCTATAAGGGCATAATCTGGCAAACTATTCGCGAAATTTTCGGTTGTCATAACCAACCAAGTGAAAGAAGCACTCATACACTCGTGTACATTTTTACAGGAGATATCCAGTACGTGGCGCATCAAAGGGCTCATCAAAGTTCGGCTAAAAATGTCGTTGCGGTGGCCGGCAATATGGCACGAACTTTTTCGACATCCACAATAAATTGAGAGCGTTATCGCAGCCTGACACACTATTATATTTCGCCGGGTTTGGACGAAATCGATGCCAGTAAACTCTGTTTTCAACAAGATGGTACCACAAGTCACACAGCCAGCGAGACAGTTGAGCTTTTGAGGATGAAGTGTCCCGGACGGGTACTCTCGTATAACGGAACATTCATTGGCTTTAACAATCTTACGACTTAACGCCGTAAATGTTTTTTTGCAGAGCTTGTTGACGAGTAGAGTGTACGTTAATAATCCCACGACTATTCGCGAACCAAAAACAATATTGAAAAGGGCACAATTGAATTAAGCCTAACTTATATAAAAAAGTGCAAATAAAACTACACTGCTTGTATACCCAAGGTCGCCACCTATCCTGTAATTGTAATTCATTAGGAATGGCAATAAAAATTATCATCTTAAAGACTATTATTTGTATGGTACTTTAAAGGTTTTAGATTTTTTCGAACACTGTATACTTTATGGAGGGAATTTGTTGTATGCTGGTTGGGTGTTTCAATACTTCCTCAAGCTGCGGAAGCAGCAGCAGCAACAACAACAACAACGGACGCAGCAACAACAATAACAATAGCAACCGCAGTAGCAGAAGCAATAGTGGTAATAGCAACAGAAGCAGCAACAACAACAACAACAACAACAACCACCGCAACAACAACATCATAGTCTTTAAGGCCGTCGTTATCACGGCAGACAGGACCGCCGGCTCCACCGCCTAGATCAACAATAACAGCAGCTGCAACAGCAGCTGCAACAGCAGCTGCAGCTGCAGCAGCAGCAATGCAGAATCTCTGTATGAAAACGATATGAAGTCGAGCGAGCGAACGAGCGTGTGGTCGTCGTAGTGGTGATGGAAGAGCGGTTTTAAACCCCTCAGACAAAGGTGCCCGCACATGCGGAGATCGGGGCTCCGGGGTTGCAGACGTGGCAACAACAACATTAACAGCAACAACAACATTAACAACAACAACATGCGGCATGGGCGTACCTCGTTCAAACACGGACCAGCGTTACTCGCAGCAACAACGACAACAACGACAAATGGGTGCCGGCCCCGGCAGATTTAAGTTACTTGACAAGCTCTCCTGGTCTGCTAAGATAATACAGCAGTGTTCGCGTTCGCAGCGTCGTCTGCGAGCCATCTGAGCCGCGTCTGCGAGCAACGTTCGATTACACAAACTTGTGTGCGCGCATGAATACGTACACATACGTATACACGTGAGCATAAAGAAAGAGGTATTTATTCATATATATATATATATATATATATATATATATATATATATATATATATATATATATATATATATATATATATGTATATATATATATATATATATATATATATATATTCATATATATATATATATATATATATATCTCATATCTCCGGTTAACGATTTACAGGGTGGGGGGCCACGTGAAACCCTTTATTCTATTTTCTTTCAATTTCAAACGTAGTTTTTTCACGAAACTCCATTTCATAACGCGTAAGTTGTTGGTGAGTAAAAACAATAGAACAAGGTAACTCAAACAACGAAGCAGAAAACTATCTTTTACAAAATCCAAAGAGTGCTTTGTATAAGCACTTTACACAAACGGTAACCACGGTGTATACTGATCGTCACAAGGACTTCCAAAACAGCATTTAGTGCGTTTGTTTGCAATATATAAGACAACACACTTGCCAATATACACACAAGCAATGTAGTATACCAGTACAACATACTCACAATCCACAACATATATATATATATATATATATATATATACTTTTTTTTTATTGTGGTAATTGGTAAACTGCGTTATACATACCGGGCCTCGTTGTTAAAGCCACGGTAGTGTGGGACTCGCACCCACTAAAAACCAGTCGTCTTCTTTGACCCTTGTCGGCGGGGTGGCCGCAGTACTGTCTCTGGAGATTACTTCACCTGGCCACTCTTTTTGCCATTTAGGCTGCTCGACTTTGTGCGGCGGTTATTTTCGCTTCGGAGATACTTTCTGTGAAAGTACCTCCGTTCTTCTTTCCATAATCCAGGATTGATGATCATTTAAGAGCGCCTCTACAAAGGCTTGGAATGCCAGGGGTCCTTCAGTCGTAAGTTCCGGGGCAGTAGCTCTTGCTCAGTGTCGAAAAAGGCAAAAAAGTGCCTTACATCGTCCGCATCCTCCGAGTTGCACATACAGCATACGGGGAGTCAGTTTTACTAATGCGGTGTAGCAATTGCTGATAACAGCCACCATGGTCTGTAAGCAGTTGCGCGAAAGGGTAGGTAAACGAGCCGTGTTTGAGGCTGTACTATTTTTTGAGATCAGGAAGTATTGATTTTGTCCAATATCCATATTGGCCCGGCTGGATTGTTTCCCATTGTTGGCTCCATTTGCTTAGAGTGTCGGTAGGTCCCTAGGTCCCAGGGAATTTGTCTGAAAATAACCTGCATGGCTGCTCTGGAAACCGTGCGACTTGCTCGTGCTATGTTGAGCGCCATATATCTTTGGGTCTTGTTGAGGAGGCGGCGTGTTAAAGCTCTGGTAGTCGTGCGCTCCTACAAGGGTGCGGCGTATAACATGATGCTGTCTATTACTAATATATATATATATATATATATATATATATATATATATATATATATATAATATTTTGAGGAGTAAAATGGAGTTACGCACTACCGCTACGAGTAGGAAAGAGCGCTTTCCATCTCGAGCTGTGTGGGATTCGATCCCAGCGGATGGATGTTACGCCGCTGAGACCTATACCCACGAAACGCACCACCCCCTAGAACTTCACTCTCTGATGGCCCAGATCTTTATAGAACAGTGAAGTGTGCCACCAGGAGAAGTGGCGAGTGCCCTATAGGACCAATTGGCCGGGATCGCTCACGAGTTCCCCCACCTGTCGGGCACACTTTGTCCTATTTCTTGCGAACTCGTTTGATTCAAACTTCCGCTTTCTTCAGCCGTGCCGGGCTCTTAAAGGTTCTTCTGCCTCTCCTTACAACTTGTGTGCTCTGTATTTAGCACCGCCTTTGCTACTTCCACTCTCAATTTCCATACCTAGGTCGAACGCAGTTTGCGGGGGGTCCTGAATATCAGGACGAGTTATTTCGGCTCCTGCTGGCACCTAAGAAATGTGTGTTGCGTACTGTCCTCCAGGGCATCTTCGCAGAAAAGGCATGTTTCGGATGGGGCCTTCCATATTTAGTAGAGGTATGATTGGATGCTCCCATACCCCGTGAGAACCTGTTCTGGTGGATGGTTTGGTCCTTGCTATCTATGTCTGTATGTTTGGCAGCAGATTGGTTAGGCTCTTTCTAGGGCACCGGGGGGAACAGCGTCCCACTTGAGTTGCCAGTCTTCTAAAATGGCTTTTCTTTTTCGTTCTTTGTCGCTCTTTGTAGGTGTGCCAATATCCCACAGGCGGTGTTTCTTGGACGTCTTAAGGTCCCAAAGAATATCTGTAGCAAACAGCAGCGCTGCGTTTATGCTGATCGTTGTGCATCCTAAGGGCTGCGATTCGCTGCGTTTTGCGCAGGATTAGCTTTGCTTTCTTTGATTTAAGGGTCGCTCAGGGCCATACGGCAGTCCCAATAAGCGCGATAGACTTTGGTACTGCCATTAGTAGTTATATTGTATGAGCTCGCGTTCCATGTCCACGATAGGAAGTGTCCTGGCATTAGCGTTTGCCGTTTTATATTTTTGTCCCACAGCCTTCATTATGTGGCATAAGCCCGTCATGGGCGTGTCAAAGCATCACCCCAAGGTAGCAGGTTTCTTTTACGAACTTGACTGTTTGCCCTGCGACCTGTATGTGCAACGGTTGGACTCTTCTTGTCAGTTGAGAGAATGATCTCACTTTTCTTCAGGGGCGAGTATCAGCCTAGCGGTCTTTATCCATTCTGCTGTTGAGAGCAAAGCTTTATTTGTATTTAGCCCAAGCTCATCCTCCGTGTTAGCCTGTGCCACGACCGCTAAGTCGTCAGCGTAAGCTACCATGTCTATTCCCAAGGGTAGACCGGTTTGCCGCAGGACGTCATATGTTAGGACGTCTGTCCCTCTTCGTTGCGTTATTTCCCAGACCATGTCGTGGGCTGCCCGGCTTCTGTTAAAGTTGGCCTAAATTATGCCTATTTTGTTCTGCATTATGAAAGTGTAGAAGGTTTCCTCTGGGTCAGTCTCTTTGCCGCGCCTCTAGGTCCCTGTGTCTTCCAGTCAAAAGGTCTCTTTGGGATGCGTGCTTCGGCTTGTTGTTGCACCATCATATCTCCGAACTCAAGGTTGCCGGCCGTAAGCTTTGTCTTGTTTTTGCTGGTCTGCCTTTCATTAGTACGCTCCTTTAGCTTTGTCTGCAGGAGATTGAGGTATAGAGGGCACGCGGGCTTGCAAACCTTGTGGCCCTCTAACAGCTAAGAGTTTCTTCTTTACAGTCATTAGCGAAGGCCCTCCGTGCCGCATTTGTAGCACCTATGTATGGCGGCATTCGTGGTTTTTCATTCTTTGGTCGTGTGTCCGAGTTCCTGATACTTGTAGCATGATCCACTCCTCAGCCCTGCAGCGGGTGCCTCCGATAGTTAAATCCTTTCTGGTCAAGAGCTGGCATTCACTGTTTTTTGGTAAGTCAGCCTGAGCGCCGCGAAAGGCCGTAGGGTTATAATTTTGAGGTATTGGGCGTAAAGTTACTTTATTTTTACAAATTATCTTCTAAACGACCATGTTGCATCTGACCGGCCTTATATGTTCTTCGACAAAAAAAAAAGAGTTTTCTCACACACACGACGGCGTGTTTATTTTCTGTATACAAGAACTAGTTGTCTCGCAATTGCACATTTTGTGCTCCTATGTCGGGCAACAACACTAGTGTCACGGATTTTAGTAATATCGCTCTCACTCCAAAACAAGACTTCTGAGAGACCATGTTCTATTGGGCAAAATATTTTCTTTAACGAGCTCTACAACTCCTTGTCTCGCTTTTCAAACCTTTCTGTTACACCCTGTATATATAAATATATAAATATATATATATATATATATATATATATATATATATATATATATATATATATATATATATATATATATATATATATACATATATATATAGCAGAGTGTCTGCTTTATCAGCAACCTGGCAAAGTAATTGGAGGCCGCGATCGAAAAAAGGCAAAGGGACTTCGCAGAAGAAAACTTTTTTTTTCGAAGGCCCAATACAATAATGGCTGTTCATTTTGTTAAAAAGAAATTGTGTCTTAGCCACAACAGAAAAGTTCTTATAAGACGCAATAAATCAAGCTCTACGTTATACGGTATTATGATCTAACTGTACCTACCTACTACATAACCTTTTCAACCAACCACTCTGCTCAGTGTGCGTGTGATCTTCGGGATTAAATCGTAGAAATCGTTACTTCCAACGGCCAGACAAAGAATCTTTGCGAATTTTGCATCTAAAAAACCTTTTTTTCACTATACTTTCTGCTGTTTGTTCTAGATTAAACTGTTTTCTGGTTCTTTTGCTAGAAATGTGGAAAATTCATGTTTTTCAACAGCAAATCATTGTGACTGATCGTGGAATGATCTAGTACACCAGAAGTCAGGGAAGAATTGCGCACTAGCTACGCTATGCTACGCACGCAGCCACATGCTCTCTACCTGTATCTAAACTGATGTAATGTACGCAAATACGAGTGCTATTCTGTCACAAGGACATCTCACCACTAGAACAAGTCCAAGATTACTTGCTGGAAAAGCTGCCGACTGCTGCTAAATTTCTGATTACCTCATAGTAGTGCGCTTAACTATCACAGGCTTCCAGCGACCGGTAAATTTCCAAATTTACGGAACAATTTGGTGCAGCGTAACAAAATTGCTACCTACTGAAAGTAACATTTAGTAGTGTCTATGAAGCGCTCGCGCTCTGCTCACCCAGCTGAATGTACAGGACTGAATAGATCGTTTAATCGAGTCATCGTTTTATTGCTCTGTTGAAGCTTATAACACAGCACGCCCTTTAAATTTTATGAATTATGAAGACAACCTTGTGAATTGTTTATTATACCAATTTTGGGTCGAATAAGCAAAACTGAATTGTGTCTCTGTCTTAGCGACTTGACACAAATCTATTTGAATGCAAGGCACGTAAATACTGACGTAGATCTCGGTTTATATGTCTTGGTCTTGTACTGCATGGGAATATGAAATTAGCCCCCCTCCAGACAACGTCGAAATAAACTGCTATGCAATGATTTCAGCGTTGTGTCGTATGGTAATGATCTAGAGCGGAATTTTACTATCGAATGTCTGTTTGCTGCTTGTTCCTTTTTATATGATCTATAAGGCGTGGCACCACTTTCGATACTTCTTCAGTTGTAAAAAACATTGAAGTTTCTCTCTGGCCGGCCACCTCCTTTCAATCTGGGAATCTATTATCAAACAGATTTAATGGCATAGTTTTCTATTTTTTTTGTGCGCACTGTAAATAAGTGAGTAGCTCAATATGTGATGTATGAATTAATGGAATAGGTTTATAGATGATTTGTGACGTCGCGGCAAATCTTGAGTTGACCTGTCTGATTTAATTGAAAACAATTAATAATAATAATAATAATAATAATAATAATAATAATAATAATAATAATAATAATAATAATAATAATATCAACCATGCGAGGCGAGTCGCCGCGATTTCAGGTACATTAGGAGGTTTCAGCTCTGTGAAATACATATAGCTGAAACTGCTATTGAGCGATATATGAGCTCAGTGATATATCATGTACACTGGCTCCGCGGCGCCTGTGTTGTAAGTTACGTGTGTTGCGTGTTTGCTTTTAGGTGTTCACGTTAATTTGTTTCATAAAAACGTACGCGTTGCAAAGCGCAGTTCCGTGAATAACAACGTGCGAAACTTGAAGCTACAAAGGCAGTTATTTCATCCATATCTAAATCTGTGGAAGGCTGACCCATCCGCGGTTGGTCTGTCGTATCAAAATCTCTACTACGAAACTAATCTAACCACCGCCCTTCGTTGCTCTCCCACACCGTTTCAGGCCAGTAGGTCATTCACAAAGTCTTGTCTGTAAGTAAGCTGCACTCTAGAGGATCCTCGTAGAAACAAGGGCATATTGTTATCAAGGGTCGTTTGCTATTGTAATGATTTGTGGCTTGGTCATAAGTTCCTACTGAACGTATCTCAATTAGACAGCACAGTTGTTTTCTGAGAGCAAGACAATGGTACCTACCGGAAAGGCCCATTTGTGAAACTCTGTGTTTTTTACTACCAGGAAGGGCTGAATGGGACTGCTTCGCCCGGGGACGAAAATGTGGGCTGGGCACATATATATATATGTATATTTTTTTTTTTTTGTTTTATTGTACAAATTCTTGCGCAAAGCCAACCACCGCTTATGCATTTGTTCCCGTCACGTCGAGCGAGTAGTACGTACTTCGTTAGTACGATTCAAACTTTTTGGACTGCCCTGTTGTCATACAATGTGTCCCGATAGCTGCGGTAAACTTTTTGAGATGGCCCCCTATGATATGACCTTCTTGAGACGACAACTTTTGCTGCACTAAGCAAGAACTGTTCGCAAACATTCATAGCTTATTGGTTCCGAACTTCATATCTTTACGGTGCCGTTCATTTCCGGCAGCGCTTGGTTGACTGAACAAGTGAATGCTCAGCCTGCACATTTGCGGCCAACGGCCAGCAGACCACATTCGCCGGGTCACCACCGCCTTATGATCTTGCTACGTAGAGGAATATCGGTAAAGGGTGGGAAGGCAGAACCAGTCATCCCCAGCAAACACATGCGGCGTCGCGATGCCTGTCAAGAACCAGCTCTTCTCTGCGTGCTTTTCGTTAGTATGCCCGTCGCTTTGGTGGCACTGCGTCAGTATTCGGCAGCAGCAGTGACGGAAGGACTTTATTTGGTGTGCAATTCGTGCGATCGCCTGTTGTTGTTTTTGTTGTTGCTGTTGTTGTTGTTCGTTATTTTGTTTTTTATTCATTAAAATAAAGAAATTAAATATAGTGCTAATGATACAGCTCTTGTTATTTTTGCTATTGATATGGGCTTCTACCTCTGTGGGGTGCGGCCGCCTTTCTCAGCTTTCTCTTAGAAACCGTGGCGCTTTTTGCGACAATTTTCAATATCATAAGTTATAATACCCTCGTGATAGGCGACGAAATTGCGCATACTCGTATGTAAGCACATAGCATGTATCAGTTCATCTTCATTTAAGTAGATGCGACTGCACGAAACGTACCGAACACATGACTGCCGAATAGGTTCTTCGAAAACGCTATAACAGGTTAACGCAGTTTAACTCGATAAAGCGCCCATCCTGTGCTACTGTAATCGATGCGTCGTCGATGCCATCATTACTATTTCCACCCGCAAGCACATATATGGCGCACCCATCTTATAGCACTGGTTTTGCTTTTTCGATCTTATAGTCTATCGCTCTCACTAGCGTTAGATCAGACACTAAGGAGAGAACATTGTTGAAGGGAAGTTAAGGGTAGCAAAATTCATCATGACATGCATGGGCATTTTTTGGAATGTGGTAATGTTCTTGTAAGCAGCGTCTGTTTAGGGCACATTGTTGAACTGGGCTAACCCTGGGTTAGAGAATTCGTAATCACACATTCGTGCGGAGACAATTGTCCACACCAAAGTGCTAACATAACAAACCTATATAAATAATAAAATTGTACATTTATATATATATATATATATATATATATATATATATACATCTTGATGTTCTTGTAAAGTTGTAATGTTCTTGATCAAGTGCGTCCAAGCGAACGTAGTGGTCGTCGTGCCACGGTGTCATTGGACCCACTGATTTGCACTCTCGAACCAATCCAAACGAGAAGTTTTTGAACAGCTTCACGGCATTGAAGTTCACAAGTACTTTAGCTAAGGCAAATTGAGCAAGCTTCTGAGAGCTGTATGATGACAGCTGTTGCCATCTGTGCTCTAACCAAACACATGCAAATGACTTTGATCGAGCCCGCTTTCAGTGGTTGGCATGTTAATTGTTGTAGAGAACACAACGACGGCGTTCATTCACAATAGCGCACACTGCGCTGGCCGCCACGCAGCCTAGAATGCTTCATTAGTGATAATGCTAATAACTTTATATGTCATCACCTAAGCTCACCCGAGAGAACGCACACGGGGTACTTCTCTGCAGCGCTACGCTGTAAAAATCAATTGATAAACGCAATAATGGGTATCAATTACGTCGGCCAAAGGAAATTGACGGATTATATAATACCAATACGGTTAACGGGCGAGTAGCGAGTAGATAATCTCCGTTTTTCAAAAATATGTGGTTCAGGCCAGACATTGTGTACGCACTTTGACTAAGTTATAAGCGTGTAGCAGAAACTGGCCGAAAACATCGCCTTCCCGGCTAACACCTTTACGAACTTCGAGTGTGGCATCACATTGCTTACTAAAACTATACGATTTACAGCAATGCGCATGCCGTTACGAATCTAGATCTAAGTGGCTCTGTTAATAACTGGAACACTATCGGTATCATAGGCCAATCCAAAATATGCCTCTTATAGATGCTTTATTCGCGCCTAACACAGGTAGGAACACAAGTGCCACAATAAATGCCTAAGTTCGGAAAGTATATGTAAGCATGTGCATATCTAGGGCTAATATAAAAGTTCTTATACATATTTATGAAAAAATATTATTTATTTAATCTTCCAATAAGAACATTTATTTAATCTATCTACTTCAATGTTTTGTCCCGTCTAAATTAGCTCCCGACCGCTGCAATGCACGTGTGCCACCTTATTTCCCACTCCTTGAAACATTTTTGGCGTTTTGCTCGGCGTATAGAAAGACTGCGGAAATATCGAAATTAAATTTTTCATAAAATAATCGAAAATCAGTAACGATGCCGTGTTTGTCGTGACAAAGCATCCAACAGGTGTTTGCCCAGGGTTCAGGCCGCTTGCGTCAGACGTTCTTGCATAATCTTCTTTTTTTGCGGAAGTATTTCCTATTGACCGAAGAGCCAGGTGAAATGAATTCGTAACGATTCCCTCGTAGTCAAAAAAGCAGGTAAAAGAACCTTGGTGATGGATCTGCTCTGTCTGAATTTCCTCGATCAACTCTTTCTTTGAAAGCACCACTGGAAGGATTGAGCTTTGGTGTCGATGCCGTAACCTTATATGTATGGCTCGCCTTCTGTAGTCACTCTTTGAAGCAATACAGGGTCTTATCCTACCGCCTGGAGGTTCAAGTCGGGCATCACAGTTTCGACGAGCGTTCATTTGTTCGAAATTCAATATTCTGGAACGATATCTGTTGGCAGTCTTCTGATGCAGAGTAATTTGGCCATCTTTAGTCTTTTCACGTCAGTCAGTAACATTTTCACCACGTTAAAACATAATATTTGGTTTTTAACATAGAATTTTAAACAGATTTGTTGCTCGTTTATTTTCAGCTCTAAAAATCACCGAGCCTCTTTTACTTTACTTTGCTTCCTCTCTTCAAACATATATATATATATATATATATACCAAGCAAGATGGCTTAGTGGCAAAGCCTTTGCATTGCATTCGGAAAGACTGGGTTCGAGACCCAGACCGGCCACTCTTAAATTGGTTTGCATGGTTTCCAATTTAGACAAGGTAAATGCCGGAGTGGATTAAATGGAGAGGTTGAAGTAATATTAAAGAATAGTTCCAGCTTCTCGCCTCTTCCTGAGGCCATTTAGGTGAGAGGTTTTTAGTGGGTATTATGCCAACAACATCGGCATCGAGTCCCACACTGCCCGCTCTGGGTGTGCGTAAACGCATTTTTCCCTCTCACCATAAAAAAAAAAGTGGATTAAAAATTAGACATGGCATGAAAAAACCGTGCACGGGCATTAGCCTTACGGAAAATCTTTTTAAAAAAATAATATATATATACATGCATTATTGTTCATGAAAAACCGGGAACCTGTCATAGTTGTGGAGAGAGAATACGACAAAACAACCTCGCTACCGGAGCTGGCGGAAGTCAAGGCTTTTTAAGGATAAGCGAAAGAAGCGAAGATCTACGGTGAAGAGATCACCGGGGTGTATACTTCTGTTTCGGAATCAACGATAAACGCCAGGAGCCAACGCTGTGTCGGCAGCGGTGTACGTTCGTACGGAGATGCGGCTGAGGCTTAATCGGCATGGAGTCGTACTATATCATCAGCCCTCGCGGTGTTATAGGTGCTATACTCTGTGCCATCTTGCAGCTAGTTGTAAGGCTCCCAAACCCAGTTCAGTTAGAAATGCAGCTCTATAGAGCACCTCACTAAAGGTTGCAATCCGGCCGCTCGTATCGCGTCAAGGTTGACAACGTCCTCAGCCGACCCTGGCCTGCCCCGTCGGGTGTCCCTCAGGGCGGATGCGCGTCTCCTCTGCTGTACGCCATTTTTATTTCTGATATCGGCCGGCACGTCCCTCCTGGGGTGAAGTACCTAGAGTACGCCGACGACCTCAAGCTCTACTGCCCTGTGAATGACAGCACCTCGCACGCTCGGCTGCAAAGGGCTGTTGACGGAATCGCCCGTTGGTGTGTCGAGAACGGAATGATTCTCTCGGCTCAGAAATGTGTCGTTCTGGAGGGCGGGTCGACTGATTTTGACTATGAGATCAATAGGACCGTTCTCCCCACGCTTCCCGTCACGAGAGACTTAGGTATACAGGTCACCGCTGACCTAACTTTTAAGGAGCATGTGCACCAGCTGGTGAAATCCTCTGCAATACTTGTAAATATGTTGTGTCGTTGTTTTATTGTCAGGGATCCCGATGTATATATAAAGATGTACAAAGCCATAGTTCTCTCAAGACTAATGTACTGCTCCCCGGTGTGGGAACCATATTAAAAAGGTTTCCTCAATAAGCTTGAGGGCGTCCAACACAAATTTTTAAGGCGATTAAGATGGCGGTGCAACCTCGACAGGATGCGATCGCCCTACCGCCAATCTCCGCCCTGTTTGTAAAACAACATGTCTCTGCGCTCCGCATACTTTGATAGGCAGGAATGATGACAAATTTTTTGACATCCACTCCAACAGCTTACGTAGTGGTCACACTATTGTGCCAAAGGACACCGCTCGCACTAAGCGTATTAATATTATATTTGCCTGGCAAATAGCTCGAATGTACCAATCCAAGCAGTTATCGCCGGAACAATTTGGTGTATCTTTATTGTTGTAACCTGTGTCAACCCCTTTCAATAAAGGCGCTATTGAATTGAATATGTTTATAACCCAGTAGTGTGTTAATAAACCATAATACTAGTATAACACCAAAAATGCCCCGGTCATTAGCGAAGCCACTTAACGTAAAAATCGTAAAGACACGCGCATTGTTGTAAATCGTATCACGTGTGTATAACTAGTGTAAGACCAAACCGAAAGCTCGTAAAACATTTGCCTGGAAGACGATGTATCCAGCCGCACAGATATGATTGAGTAAAAGTCCGTACGTAATATCTGGCCCGGATTACATATTTTGGAAAACGGATTTTCTAGTGGCCCAGTAACCTTAGTGGTATGATTCGCAGATTTCCTTTATACGAAGTGACGCTCAATTGCATTCATCAATTGATCTTCACAGCGTATATAGAGAAGAACCGCCTGTACTTTAACTCTGGTGAGCTTGACTAGGTCATTATATATAAAGTTATAAATAACGTTTTCACTAACGAAACGTATAGCTGCGTGGCGGCGAAGCGTTTCCCATGCGAATGAACGCCGTTTATGTTCTCTACAACTATTACTATGCCAACCAGAGAAGGCGGGCTGAATCGGAGCCATTTGCATGTCTTTGGTTAAAGCACAGATGGCACCAGCTGTGCACCACCTAGCGCTCGGAATCTCAAGTTAGTTTAGCTGAAGCACGTGTGTTTTGTGAACGTCAACGTCCTGAAGCGATTCAAAAAACTTTTTGTTAGAATTGATTTGCTATTACAACTCGGTTGGTTCGAGCACACCGTAATACACCGTACACTACGTTCGCTTGGAGGCACGTGGTCAAGCATTTTACGATTCATAATTAACTGCCGTAGCTGCTACTGCTGTTGCTGGTAATCTATGTTTTTTTTCTATTTGTCGTTGCGACGTTCAGTTTATGTTCTATTCCGTGTATGGTTCTTTCTAATTAAGGTATTCATCTTAGTATTCAAAATAAAAGGCTTCCCATGTTTTGATTATCGTGTAGTCATTTTTAGAGTCACCGTACTTGTATGAAAAGCTTCCGGATTGTAAGTGGATAGTGGATAAGTGTAAGTGGATAACTGGATAGTAAATATTATGTGCGCAAGTGTCTGGCTTATATAGTGTTATATTGAGCGCAAATTTTGCGTAGGAAATTAACTACTGGGCTACTAGGTGCAGCAAGTAGCGTTGAGTTTCAGCGCTCACCCTGCAGGAGACGCTCTGGCCGTAGTGTAAATTCTACGCTGTTTCCAAATCCTATTGCACTTTTTTCACCAAATGTTGTTGTGCTTGCTCGTAAGCCTTACTCGAATGTGTATTGAATTTTTTTCTATTAAACATGGTTTCAAACTTTTTCAAAGGCTGCTAAAATTACTCAAATAAGTCGATGAATACAAAAGGCTACTGCAAGAGCTGTCCTTTCTCGTACACGAAAGGTCCGCAAGGTAGCACGGTTGTTACAAACGCAATAAGCTTAGAAACGTGCATTGTATCCTTAAGTTGCCGCCGAGAGCGTTAGTAGATATACAGGAACCCGGCTCAGACGCGCCGGGAACCCATTAATAGAAGATATTTTCGTCATGATGGCGATGCATGATCTCACCTAAGCGGTCATAATCCTCCAATAAAGTAACGACGAGGGCTGGGAGCCGATCTCTTACAGGAATGATGCCGAAGGAAGAGACAAAGCAACATATTATGCATGGTGCTTTCTAAGACCAATCAGCAGAGATATTCCACTGGCGAAACAAGATGTACTGGCGGACGTTTTCGTGGTAGAGAAGTGGCGCGCGGAGGTTTAGATTAACAACGAACCACCGGGCGTTCGTCACGCTGTTAGGGGGGGGGGGTCAAAGGGAACACGGAGAGCTGACACACTAGCGAGACTAACACAGTGACTATTTCCACTACGTTCATACGCATTTGAAGTAGAGTACACGGGGCCACATAATTTGTCTAAAGCTGTCGAATCTACGAGTGCAGGAGGATTTTGCAGTGGACGAGCTCGACGAGATGGTAATAGACGTATGCCCAATGGAATTACAAAGGGACTAACCGTTGCAGTGGGCATAGTAGAACACTCAAGCAGGGACAGAGAACTGAAAAAGATGGCGCATTACAGCATTGAAAACCCTCATGCCGGTTCCCGAGTGAGCGTCGCTGATACGTGAATTAGCCGGGCTCGAAGGTGCGATACTGCCTGCGAACAATTAGTATCCTCAGGTCGCTGCGGGCCGTAAAGTGTTAGTTGGCGTAACGGTGCACATCAGAGAATGACACGGATGCAGCAGAGACTAAGGCAGACATGTTAGTGGCCTGAGAGTGGCGCTTCGTAGAGAGTGCAATTAGGGAGTGCCCATTTTGCGCGCAGTTTTACAAGGGCAGCGGCCCTCATCCAGACTCGGTGTGGCCGCGGCAGCCCTATTCAGATCACGGCGAGTTCCAGGCATCCTTAAATGGGGATAGGATAGACTAATCTAAACATCTGCATTCTTTGCAACTTGGTGGAGCGCTTTAGTAGAACGTTGAAATAGTTTTATAGCGATGCTCCGGCGATTCGGCAGGAGTCCTGCTCAGACGAAGCTGACCTGAGATGGTAGGCGTTTATAACGCCACCCCGCAACGGCCAACGGGATGATTTTGATCGGAGCTCTTGCACAAAAAAGCAGACGACCCTGAGTGAGGTGTGGCTGCCGACCGGAGTCGATTAAGGTATCAGAATAAAAGCAGGCAATCGTTAAACAAGTAAAAGCAACGCATACCCTGTACGGAAGCATAGCAGAGAGCGACTCGACTAGCAAGTTTTAGCCCCAAGCTGAGTGCGCCATCAGATAGGAAAAGTCACATTTGAACTGGAAGATAAACGGAGATAACCTCGAGATCAACCAGCCATTGTGGTAATGGGATGCGTCTCATTCTTGCTGGGACACGAGGCCGTAAGAGCAGCCGAAACGAGGGAACAGAAAGACAACCGAGCGGCAGCAAGTGAAGAGGATGAGGCCGCAGAGGGAGGAGCATACGTAGAACACGGGCAGAAACGGCGATGTACAAGGGTACGCGTCACCAGACACGGGAAAAGCAATACAATGGCGAGGAAAACGTTGTACACTTTTTGCTTTTATTCCCAGCAAATGCAAGTTTTCTGGGTTTCAATCTTTGGCAACACTTATTTTTTAAGAGCTCTTTTGAATATTATTAATATCATTTTATTATCCTTATCATGGCAGTTCCAATGATCAGAAATGCGTTTGTACCAAACAGATATATATATATATGTCCTTTTGCATGAGACGATATAAGTATATATAAGACATTGTGAAGAACGCTGACTGCTTCTGCCTACCCGGCAACCTACAACCGGATAATGGATTAGAATCTGAACATGGACGAACATTCCATCTTGCCTGCATGGTTAGAGGAAATTCCTCTTGAAGAAGGACACTAACAGGAGCACCGGATGCCAGCCGAGTGGGAGCTCAAATGAAAAAGACCAACAACGGATCGGAGACTGGCTCAGTAGCTATGATTAGGATCCGCAGTGATCAGGAAGCGGCAGGAGGTGGGGTTGAGCAAATGCTTCAGGGTGCTCTAGAGAAGCCCGAAGAGGGGGGGGCATAATGGAGTGAGAAAGGCGAAGGAGACAGCTTTTAGGCTGGATTCCATGATAGAAGCGCTATTAGAGCGTGCCTCCGAATTAAAAGCTCTGACCGTGAGGTACACTAGGATCAAAACTGGCATCAAGAGTGCGCCAGAGAAGCTCTAAAGGGCGGTCACGAGACTTCATGAACAAGACTGTCCAAACTGAAAGAGCTGCGAAGTAATTTAAAAGAGGCTCGAGAGCTGGAAACGGTGCTTCAACCAGCAAATTAGCAGGAATTACCATAGACCACAAGAACTCTCACAGGAAGGAGAAGTTGAGGTCAAAAGTGTTGTAGTGCGATCGACAAATGATTACGCACCTACAGCGAGCTGAACAAGACGCAGGTCAAACGGGCTAGAAGAGACGCCCGATAGCATTCCATGTCTCATGTGTCCCAAGTCACGGAGAGGTAGCAGCAGAGATCCCACGCAAAGGTAAAATGGAGGCTAGATCTTTGTCCTGGTTACAAATAAAAAGGTTGGCAAGACTCTACTGAAGAGACGACAATTAAGTGTGGGATGGTCAACGTGCCGGGTGACCGAATGGATCGATCTCCTATGCTGCACGGAATGGTAGATAATGGGCCATACGGCAAAATATTGTGCTAAAAAAAATGCGCTGAGACGGCAGATGCTATTGCTCCAAAGCTACTTTACATATAGCAAGAAACTGCACCGCTAAAATGAGAAAGTGGTACATATGCTCTGTGGAAGCGCACTCGACGAACTCAATGGCATATCCTGCCTACAGAAAAGGGGCGGACAATCTGCAAAAAGGCAGATAGGTCTAAGGAGGGACCCGATAACGGTG
Source organism: Dermanyssus gallinae (assembly GCA_003439945.1). Classification (NCBI taxonomy): domain Eukaryota; kingdom Metazoa; phylum Arthropoda; class Arachnida; order Mesostigmata; family Dermanyssidae; genus Dermanyssus; species Dermanyssus gallinae. The sequence goes on from QVRM01005018.1 coordinate 20,906, forward strand.
CCAGGTTCCCGGTAACAGAGGAAACTAGGACAGGTTATAAAGCTACGAACATTTGTTGGAAAAGACCGAGCAGAAGACACACGACTAAGCCTCCTACTTTGGCTGGATATGCAATGTCGGGTGCAGCTGTGGCGGTATGAATGGAACAAGGAAGTAAGGCTTGGACTTATTCCCAGTGCCAAAGCTACAGGAGGCCTGGCTAAAGCAGTGGGCAAAGGTAGATAAACGGTAGACGAAATGACGGGCCCCACGATTTTATAGACGAAACGTCGAAAAGATTTCGTAATCTGGGATAAGGGCCACAGTAAGAAGTTTACCTGTATAGAGGTAGACGTGGGCGCGGTGTTCTATAGCTGCTACTTCTCCCCCAACAAAGGACAATTATAAGTTGCCGAACACCTTAACGCACTGAACGTACGCGTCAGAACGCGGGATCATCAGAGCCACATTATCACTTCGAGGCGGCATCTGTGCTTTACGGTGGCAGGCAACTTCCGGGGACAAACCCTAATGGAATAGTTGGCCGAACAAAGCATTTTGGTTGTGAACAACCCGAAAGCGGCAGCGACATTCGCCCGCGCAGGCCAGAAAGCTTTTATCGACCCGACGATTAGCTCTGCGAACACAGCCTACATAGTGTCTGGAATATTCGAAGACCTCTCAGTATTGGACTGGGAGGTTTTCGAATATTAGATGCCATAGTGAACCCGGGGCAGACGGTGGCAGATGAGAGAGCTGGAAAAGGAAGCGCTAGTAAAGGAGATCGACGCGAGGTGTCGGACGATGGGTGTGGGAACGGTGGACGAAAATCGACTCATTGAAACACTCATTGCCGCATGTACAAAGGCTGGCCCGCCCCACCCGAACGGCGGAGGTGCCCGACGGCACCGGTCCGTTTACTGGTGGAGCAAAGAGATCGGGGAAGCGAGAAAGCGATGCACAAGGCTAAACAGGGCGTATACTAGGCAACGCAGCTGGCTGAGTGGAAGGTTGAACCGAGGGGAGAGAGGGCTAGACGTTGACGAGCAATCGGCCACACTCCTGGAAAGTTACAGAGCTGCCCGCGAGGACCTTCAAGGCCTCATCTGGAAGAGTAAGGTACAGGCGTGGAAACAGCTGGCAGAGGACGTGGAGAGAGACGTGTGGGGGTTAGCGTACCAAATCGTTATGGACAGGCTTCGGGCGCCTTCTCCGAGACTTCCGCCGGATGTTCTAAAGGATCAGGTCCATAGCTTGTTCCCGGTTCACCCGTGGAGAGGCGATGGGGAGGAGCCTCTGGTTGCTGAAGAAGATATTCCCGAGGTGACGTTGGAGGAAGTCGAGCGAGCATGGCAGCGATTGACACCCGGTAAAGCACCCGGCCCGGATGGAGTACCTCCTGGAGCGGCGAAGCTACTGGTTCAGCGATGGCCGAAGCTGTTTCAAGCGCTGGTGATGCGTCTTTTAAGAGAAGGGCGATTTCCGCGGCTGTGGAAAAACGCCAACCTGGTCCTAATCCCCAAACCAACGGGGCCCTGTCAGACGCCCAGTACGGTTTCCGTAAGGGAAAGTCCACGCTTGGCGCCCTTACACGGGTTTTGGAACGGGCGACCGAACAGTTAACAAGGACCCCGAAAACAAGAGACTTCGTTGTGCTCGTCCTCCTGGACGTCAAGAATGCCTTCAACTCGATGAGCTGGGAGGTGGCCATGGACGCAATGAGGCGCAAGGGCATTTCGCCATACATTCGCCGGATAATTTCGTCCTACCTATCGGAAAGAAGGCTGTCGGCCGGCGGTCAGGAGTATAATATCTCTGCGGGGGTTCCTCAGGGGTCGGTCTTAGGGCCGATTCTGTAGAACCTAGCCTATGACGGGGTCCTCGAGCTGCCGGACCTACCAGCGGGTGTTGAGATGGTGGCCTATGCTGATGACTTGGCGCTGGTTATCACGGCACGGGAAACTGGGGCCCTGGAGTATGCCGCTAATGAAGCCTTAGAGCAGGTGGCAGAGTGGATGGAAGACCACTCTCTAAGACTGGCCCCGCACAAGACGGAAGCAATGTACCTTACAGGCAGAAAGAAAACCCGGAACATCCGCCTGCGTCTAAACGGTCATCCTGTCAAGCTTGCTCGGACAGCAAAGTATCTCGGAGTGGTGCTCGACAAAGGTCTCAATGGATCGGCGCATATCCAGCATGTGGCTGGTAAAGCCCGCAAGGTCGCGGCCGGCCTGGCGCGGTTAATGCCCAGAATCGGCGGCTGCACAGAAGGCAGGCGGCGCCTGCTGGCCAGTGTAGCAGAGTCGGTAGCGCTATACGCGGCTCCAGTGTGGGCAGACATGGCGCTGAGGACACAAAGAAACAGGAGAGCGCTTCGATCGTCACAGCGGCCGGTAGCCATTCGTGTCTGCCGGGCTTACCGCACGGTGTCGACCGCGGCCCTCTTGGTCCTGTCTAAGATGCTGCCATGGGATCTGCTGGCAAGTGAACGGGCCGAAAGATGGAAGGATGGCGATCTAGACTTAACAACGGCTAGATCGAGGACAATCGCCCGGTGGCATGAAGAATGGGCCGCAGTGCAGCCGGGAGACCCTCGGAGGCCGCCCGCGGGGAGCTGGACCAGAGACCTCATCCCTGACCTGAAGGCGTGGTACGACTGCAACCACGGTGAGCTGTCTTATGGTACGACACAGGTGCTGACCGGGCATGGCCAGTTCCAAACGTACATGGTAAGAATTACCAAGGCGAGTGTCGACATCTGCGCGTTATGCAGATCGGGTGAGACGGACGATCTCGAGCACACAGTTCTGCGGTGTCCGGCCCTCCAAGAAGCCAGAGACGCGGGTGCGACCACCGTGAGAGGAAAATCGATCAAGCAGGTTGTAGCACACATGCTGACTTCGGCGAAGGCGTGGAGGGAGTCCTGTGCCTTCTTCGAGACTAACATGTCCTTAAAGGTGGCCAAGGAAACTGCCAGGAGAGCTCGTTTCAACAATAGCCCCCGATCCAGTCGAGAGGGAGCGCCCGTAGGTGACAGGGAAAGAAGGGGAAATAGGCAGCAAAGGCGAACCAGCCTTGGGATTAGGCAGGGACAGCCAGGGACGCTCCAGGCGATGACTCTCGACGCATCCCCAGGTGGCGGAGCTGTGGAAGGCGTTAACGGTCTGGCTGACGCGTCTGAGCTGCACCAAGGCAGACATGAGACGATGGATGATGCCAGATTGGAGTAGAATGTAGGAGTTGGTGCAACACCACTCCCATGGATTCGAAGCAATGCCTACGCAGTTACCGATCCCTGGGGGGTGGGGGGGAAGCGGGTTTACTGGGTTTGCGAGTCCCAGACTAGTCACCATGGCTGGGGTGGCGCATGTTCGTCTGGATTCCCGTAATCCCCCAAAGTAATGCTGAGAGGTTTCAGCAGTAAAAAAAAAAAGATGCTATAGTGACCAGTTTATTACATTCATGGTACATTTACTGCTCCAGGGGATTAAGGAGAATATAATCTTATAACGGGAGCAGACATTTAGAAAATACAATGCAGAAGAGAGGGCTCTGGAGAGCTAAGAGGCTGAGTGGACTGGAGCGAAACGAGAGGCACCAGAGTGGTGGGCGTGGTCAGTAATCCCAGATCTCATGAAATGGTATCGATGCGAGTATGCGGAAACTACAGCGGTTATGGCAGCCTCCAGACCTATATGGTGAAGATCGGGAAGTTTTAGGTAGACATATGTGTCTTTTGCGACGCCGGCAAGACCGATGACATGGATCACATGCTTTCCGCATGCAGGGCTCTCAAGATTACGAGACAGACGACCCGATCACGACTATACGTGCAGAGCAGTATGACAAGAGGTCTACTTGTCCGGATGCTCAGCTCTAAAATAAAGCTGGGACGTGGGCTCTGATTTTGTGGAGATCGTTATGAGAGCGAAGACAAAGATGACAAAAATAGAGCAACTGGCAACGCACGGAACGCCGCCAGCAGACTCAAAGCCAGATCAGCGGCGCCCTATATATATATATGAATACACTAAAGTTATACCACTAATTCCTAATCATGTAGGTTAGGAGACGGCCAGGTTGTTAATAAGTTTGAGAGTGCCACACTACCCAGACGAAAGGTAGTGCATTATGCATTTTTGTTCCTGGAGCCCCTGTAAAAAAAGTCCTGGTGGAAGTCGTTAAATTTTTGCTGAGAGCTAGCCCGAAAGAGTTTAGCTCCTGGTGGAAGCAAGCATATATCGTCAACAAGGGTCGTCTACTACAGTTGTTTTCTGTTTTCTTGAAAGCCAAGGAACTCCTTAGTAGACACGTATGAAATAATTTATCTCGCGGTGTGTAATATTATATATACAGGGTCATTCATATTATTGTGCACGCATTTCAAGGTTTGATGGAACTCGGCAAGAAAATAAGTTTTCCCTATGGAGGGAAGACGTGGAAACGTCTTGTTAGGAGAGAGAGTGAAGTTTATAAAAGTAGTTTTTCTGCCTTTCTTTCCTACATAGTTGTGCGAAATCTCTGTTTGCGGGAGAACCAGTCAACGCATGATGGAACCGATTACACCGGCGTGTTCGGAGTGTTCGGGTGCGGAAAATTCTGCACAACGGAAGACACTTCACTAGCTTGCGTAGCAAAAAGCTAATACCCAGATTAAGGAAAGTCATGAAAAGTCGATATTTTACGTTAACGCCTTTTCATGAAAAATCGTAAAATGTTTCCATTGCGACCAAAAATGTACGTCCGAATCCACTCTCACGCAATAGCAACTTTAATACCCATCATTTTCGTATCAAGTGTATGGTGCTGCGTTACGTAGTTGTCAAGTCACTAAGCTTTTTCGACAGTCATAGTTGTTATGTTTTACGTGCAAGTTTTCACGTTAAGAACCGTAAAAATTTGCCAAGACGTTTCCGCCCCCTCCTTCCACTAGGAAGATTTATTCTGTTGCTGAGTTCTACCAAACCTCAAAATATGTACCTAACTTTCTCATACGCCCTATGGAAATATGCATGCCTTCGCTTTCGATATGGCTATCGAAAAAGCTTAGTGATTTGACAACTACGTAACGCAGCACCATCACCTTGATACGAAAATGATGGGCATTAAATTTGCTATTGCGTGCGAGTGGTCTTTCGGACGTACATTTTTGGTCGCAATGGAAAAATTTTACGATTTTTCATGAAAAGGCGTTAACGTAAAATATCGACTTTTCATGACTTTTCTTAATCTGGGTATTAGCTTTTTGCTACGCAAGCTAGTGAAGTGTCTTCCGTTGTGCAGAATTTTCCTCCGAACACGCCGGTGTAATCGGTTCCTTCATGCGTTCACTGGTTCTCCCGCAAACAGAGATTTCGCACAACTATGTAGGAAAAAAAAGGCAGAAAAACTACTTTTATAAACTTCACTCTCTCTCCTAAACAAGACGTTTCCACGTCTTCCCTCCATAGGGAAAACTTATTTTCTTGCCGAGTTCTATCAAACCTCGAAATGCGTGCACAACAATATGAATGATCCTGTATATGCGGGTCTATGACGATGGGCGGCATAAAGGTCGTACATATCGATGACGATGCGCGACATGACTTGCACACATGTTGAACGAATCGCATAGATTAGTTCATTTTCACCTTACTAGCTGCGGATACGTTAAACGATACGATATCATAAACGGCCTGATATTGATCTGCGCTTTTTATCTCTAAGGAGCTTAAATACCGGCGATGAGAGTTAAATTGTCTACAACAACGTAACTTGTACAACGTCACTTTGTGTCTCGTTGTCTCTTAGCCGAAAGCTGGCCATTACACCAAGGTGGTCAGGCTGTCTGTCTGCTGGGGTTAAGAGGTGCGCTGCACTATAATTGATATATCATAACTTTAAACTAAGACTGCAAATATTACAAAATATTCCTTCGAAATGGCATATTTCGCGCCGGAATTGATCCCGCGACTCCTAGTATTAGAGTCTCTTACCTCTCCTTCTCTCCGCTTCGTCGATAGCGATACGCCTTCGCAGAGTATATAAACGATTTACGCTGAGAAAATAGCTTAAAGCAAGCCTATGTCTAAAAGCACCCCAAGATGTACAATCGTATGATGCGTCGTATTTCACCAGGACAGTGCCCACGAGTAACGTCTGCGGTGTATTATAAACCTGACTTGCTCTTTCTGGGCTCCACTTCTTACTGAACGTCACGCCAGATACATGTAATACATTTTTTAATTTGCCTTTAAAATTTGACTGAATTTTACCGACATTATAAAACCCTCGGAACAGAGTTTGTCAAAAGTTGGGCAAAGGTGCTCCCTGGATAGAAAAAGATGACCTTAACCAAAATAATTTATTTGATACAGTTTCATAGAGAGAAATGCAATAAAAAAATAAGGGGAACCGAATATATATATATATATATATATATATATATATATATATATAAGAAAACAATGTTTAACCTTATAAAGCAATTATACCTGCACTACTAAACACCTCTGTGTGCACAGTAATAATGATATATTTACAAATTTTAGAACGTTGACATTAACTAGAATATCTATTTATTCCAACGTTAATTCAATCTCCGAAAGTTTTGTACTGACCTAGCTCCAGAACTTCCAAAAATCGAAAGCCGCGTCTTCTAGTGTCCGTCAGTCGCGTTTTTCACTCTAACTTACCTGCAGCTATTTAGTATACGAATTTTATAGAGGAATAAGCGAGTAAAAAGACAAATATAAAACATCTAAAAATAGAAAATGCTTCAGGACACTAACGTGTGCCAGCAACGTCGACGTTCTGGATTTAAGGGAGATGCAAGAGCTCCAACGATACTACTCGCGGAAAGATACAAGGTCGTCTATGTGTAAATGTTCTGGAATGACCCGAGGACAAGGGTATCAAGCAATACTGATTTAACACCGTTTCTTAAACAACGCTGTTACCATCGTGAGGAAGAGGATACAGTTATTTAGTTAGGTGGAAGCGTCAGACCCAGGGAAAAAGGCATCGCAGCCCACCAGTCGGGAGTCCAACCAGACCAAACCACGGATTATCCACCGACAATGTGTTTTCCTACGGAACATGGTGGGAATGTTGTAAACTAGTGTCCGACTCACAAATCCCATCCTAAGATGTGTAGTTAGGGTGGGTTTGTGAGTGGGTATCTAGGCTTACATCCAACCCTTGTTGCTGTATGAAGCAGTTCAATACTGGGCAGTGTCCAGTGCGGATAGACACCACAATGCCAGCATCGCTTGCAGCCAAGTTTGGCACTCTGTGTTCGTGGTCGGTCGTTATTTATGTGCCGCCTCAAACGCTAACGCCTCTCTGTTGGCTTAACTAATGTTGGGTAACACAGGCTCACAATATACAAACCGGAACCACTTAAACGCGTGATAATTGAAAAGTCCAATGGCGCACATCAAGTCGAGTCTCTCAGTTCACACAACAACCTATTAAAGTGTTGTTGTCTTGAGGCTGGGTACTATGTCATTTTGCTTACAAGATTGAGGTCTCGTGCACAACCGGTTACGCAAACTAAACGTCCATCCTAATTTTGAATATCATTTTGCAATTGTTTTGTTTAAAGCGACTACGTATTACGATTAATCTAGGCTCCATTAGGTGGAGAGCGTTGTGGAGAGCATGTGAAGAGCGCTTTTTAGCGCCCTTATGTACGCGTGTCTATTAGCGAGTTAATACGACATATTACTTATAGGAATTTATTCACTGTACAAATGAATCTACCGAGACGATATGTACATCCATATTGACATTTGAATGGCGCAGAATAGAGTACTGCTTTACAAACTGAACTATACAATGGCTTGGCTTTCCGACACAAGAAAGCTCTAGGCTGGGATTTGACCATCCGACCCACTAAAGTCGACTAAGAGATGTCGTACATTCCGCTTGTGCTAAATGTCGACGCGACGACGGTCTTTGACCGTGGACCCCTGCGGGGGTCGCCGAGGGACGCCGGGAAGATTTCGCGAGGGTCTCTAGCTCGCAGTCAAACAGCATTTTGTGGTTCTCTTCTAGAACGTACTCCCACGCCTTATACGTCTCCTCGACATTCTCAGGAAATTCATCGAGTAGCTTACTGCGCCGCCAATGCCGTTTTGATGTTGTGCTTGGAGAAGAGCTCTCTTTATGAAGCACCTGAAGGGCTCGAGGGTTCAGGGAAAACTCTTTGCTCTGAAGTTGTTGTTGTTGTCGCAGCTGTTGTTCTGCTCTTAGTTCATGTGTCAGCTTAGGTGGCAGTGGTATTACTGGTGGATACAGTGAGCTGGCACTAGTACGCGTAAATAGTCCTTGAAAATGAACGCTTTTAACGCCTTTTGGCTTGACTTGTGCATAAACCGCAAGACCCGATTGGCCAGGGTTGGCCTTTGAGTCTGCCTCGTTTGACGTGGCGGGATGTCTTAATGCGCTGTGCTTGCCGTGACCTAGATCGATTGCAATTACCGATGTCCCCCGGTCGCTCACTAGGCTAGCGACTGCATCGTTTAGCCGCTTCGTACCTGCAAATTCATGAATCGACCAAAAACGAATCATTGTTAACGAACTCTAATGTTCTAAACGTCTAACGTACACCGTTGCCGACGTTAGTCAGGGTAACTATTTAGGCACTGTCAATATAGATATAAATATATATATATATATATATATATATATATATATATATATATATATATATATATATATATATATATATATATATATATATATATATATATATATATATATATATATCTTACAATTTTCATTATTTACATAAGAGAGAGCTGGTCGGTTATCAGCTAGTCGATGCTTCTGTTGGCCTTGTTTTTTTTCCGTGTCTGTGAAATCAACTTTAATTTCAGCAATTATTTAGAGGCTGCACCCACGCTCAGAACCTTCAATTTATATTGCCTACTTAACGTAGGGCATTACGTTAAATACCCGAGGGTATTAGGCACGGGTGTATCTCGTGTATGGCTCTAGTTCAAACTTTTTTTTTGCTACGTACAGCCGATAAGAAATAACGACGGGTGGCATATAGTACTTAACCGAACCGGTACACATAAATCTGGGTTTACCCATCCTCAGGTACTCCAGTGTATTAAGTGTGTACAGCCATGCGCTACCGGTTCCGGTGCACAGTGCGTGGGTTGTACCAAATCCTTTCATGCATGTCGGTTTGTAGCCATGCGTTTGCATACCAATCATCTAACAACTAAAGGTGTGCGCTTTGTTGGATTAGTGATCACTGATCCAGAGAGAGCATGCAGCTCCTGCAGCAAATCAACTCCACTATAGTTGCTATGACGTCAGTAACTACTCCGCAGAACCTCTCTATCAAGACCGCTCTTCTCGTTTTCAACCTGAACGTTGTCCCCGTTGCATCGTACGGGGTTACTCTGATATAGAATGTTCCTAATGCGCAGCAGCTTAGTATCATTTATACGGTGTATGCCAGGTTCTTCAAACGATTTTTGGGTCTCCCCCCGAACAGCTCAGGACCGATAGTCTTGGGTCTATTGTCTGTCCCGAACTATGCCGCGCATCTAGTGTGTGATCGAGCAATTCAAACTCCCGCCAACAACATCACTGATGATGCTTCATTGCAGATTTGCGAGGGCAAATGCGGGAAGTTCCAGAAGCACTCTACAGGACGTGGATAAAACACTTTATGAGAACCGACATATGGCAACCATGGCAAGCATTTTGTCGGTACGTACCAGCGACGGCATTCGGTGCAAGGTAAAACTCCTTTACGGCGTCTTCGGCACTAAGAGCATCGGCCAGAAGTGCTGTACTGAACAAAATCAGCGACGTTTCAGATGACTTCAGCTTCAGCATGTGCGTCATGGGCTGGGAAATCCCTTCACAGTAGATTCCTTCACTAAGTTGCTTCCCGCAGGTGTGACTACTCTTAGCATTCGCGTTATTGTCCCCGCTGGTGGCGTTTGGAAATCCAGCCTGTAACACAAAATAATCCAAAAACTAGATAATTACAATAGTCATAATAGGTACAAGTAGGGGCCCCTCTCTCAGGTCAGCTAAGGTGCGCAGAACGCGCTAGAATGTGCAAACGTTTTGCAAAAGCAACGCAGGTAATACAATCACGAGGCAATATGTTTCACCTTCACGATGCTCATTGAGAATAGATGATAAACCATACCGCTGATAGTCAGCGGCCATGCTGCCTACAAGGGCTGTTGGGGAAACCCTATATATCTTAAAAGTTCCAGGCCCGTAGGGGACGGAAGATGGTCTAGAATATGTTTCACTTCAGACGCACTGAAAGTTCAGTTGTCTTTACACATAGACCTTTGATAAGATTTCGATTTCAACTTAAGAAAAGGTACTGTATATCAACTTGTAATAACCTAAAAGCTAGTCATAACTAAGTCCAAGGTAAGCTGTGAGTTTCGTTTTTCGTACTTAGCATGACATATGGAGCATGACTATTCATATGCTGCTTGAAATGTATAGTATTCATACCCGTTCAGGATGTATATGATATGCACATGAACTGATAGGCTAATTCAAGTATTTTATCACCTTCTGTTTGGTATTCACAATAGTCACACATAAACCCACGTTCTTTAAGATCTTGGCTACTGTTGTGATATCTGAAAATGAGCATAACGTGTTAAGCAAAGCACCTTAGACGGATACCATGAACTAAGAACGTAAACCGTTGCACGACTAATAGATGATCGCTTGTATTTGTCTCCCGTAAAGGCGGGGTGCTTGAGCGGATACAGAATAAGACCGACTGATAACTGATAAACGATAAGTCAACGGTACCTCGGTGCTACGAACCTCGAGAGATGTCTGCCACTCCTCGTAGCTACAGAATTTGTCCCACGTTGTGTTCAAGTTGTGGGTGATATTGACGGGGGGTCGATTAGCTTCGGCAATCACGCACGTCATGACACCCGTATGCAGAAGGGTCATCTCGAGCTGGTCGGGTTCCGTTTCGCTTGGCGCAATATGGCACAACAACAGAGCCATCTGGTGCGCGCAGATGGTCTGCTCCAGTTTTCTGTGGGCACAAACGTGTCAATAACTGGACTTGCTATGTGCTTGCTTCATAAGGCGCATATGCTTATCAGTAAGGCGTAAGCAGAATAAACCGGAACGATCAAGAGAGAGAGAGATATTAGTGGCGCTTCGAACTGCTTCTTTCAGACTTCCCTTTTTGCTCTGTCCATATTTGTACTTACAGGGGAAGGAATGGACTATCTAAGCCAGTACAGGTATCTTAATTGGAGAAAGAAGAGATACTATGAGAAAGAGGGCTGAAATACGAAGAAATGCAGTAAGGTTAAGGACCTTTAGAGGCTCATAAATATATAGTAACAAGGAGTGCCATGTATCATAAATATATAGTAAAAAGGAAGGCCCTGCATGTACCTTTGGAATTTAGCTAACGCCTCTTTGGTCCACAGCGCGGGGGTTGTGGAAAAGCCAGAAACAATACAAAGAGAAGTGATAAGATTTACATTGGATTGCCGTTTTATTTGCGCAGGCAGTTCCTTGAGGCGAAAGGGGGATGTCAAAATGTATACAAAGGGAAGAAAGTAGTATGCTAAGATTTAGTGTTAGGATTAAGAATATCACAAATAAAAGATGGGCTAAACAGATGCAGCTAGTGAAGACAGTACTAAGAATCAAAGCGAAGTGAGATCGCAGAGTAGAGTTCGCAGCTAGGGGGATTGCGTACAATAGTCAGCATTAAGCAAGAGCGAGGGTATCGAAAAAAAGTGAAACTATGTGTACAAAGTCATATATAGGCAAATACATACAAATTTTGGGTTTTTACACTTAAACTTCATTTATTATTTCATGTTATGGTTGATATTATATATATATATATATATATATATATATATATATATATATATATATTTCCAGATCGTGTTTGGCATCTATATATGGAAAGGAAATCAATCATATATATATATATATATATAAAGACACGGGCGATAGCCTTTTCTGCAAACTGCTCTAAATTGTTACAATCGTTGAAAATGTATAATTATAGAAATCTTAAGCTCAATAAGGAATTACTGAATTTAAATAAAGTTGCCGTCCGGAGAAGACGGTTTCATAATATATATATATATATATATATATATATATAATAATATATATATATATATATATATATATATATATAATAGAAGTCCTATGGACTAGAGGGTGCTAAAATGGCTTGTGTACTAGCTTTTTGCCGCGAATCTTGTTATCCAGAAGAAACCATCTTACTTGTAACACTCATGAATCGTCTTTTGTAGGGCGAGGTTGATCTTGGCAAGGGGGCCCTGGGATGTATCGCCACTCTGACGTCGCCTCCGCATGTCTCGTATGAGTTCGGCTAGAAGCGCTTTTGCTTGAATGCACGCTTGCGGCTTGGCGTACGACTCACAGATCGCTAACACGACCTCCTGCTGTTGACTACCCGTCTGAGAGCACTGATTGATGTAGAGCCTGAGCAGACAGAGCACGCAAAGAACACCAGAAAATCAAACAGCATAAGCAGTTACTTCAGCCGCGACATTAGTCTCTGTTATCGTTACTAGCGACGATGAACACGTGACGTGACACGTTACTGGTGGACATTTCTTTGGACCTTTAGCGTTTAGCGATATTATGTAATTTATTTAATTACGCTTTATAAGATATCGTAATATAGCCGTCGTTTTCTTTCTAGCAGCTGAGTGCATCTGAATCGAAGAGGTATGAGCCCGACAGCGAAGAATCAAGGCAGTTTTTTTCCGTTTGAGGATACATCGAACACCAGTATCTGTTGAGGTCGCGACAAGCCACCTAACGTTAAAAAATCCAACGAGCTGCTAAATTGCGACGTTAGGCTTATTGTCTTTCGTTAATCTTGGCGTGATTATGTATTTTTTTGCATACCGAACTCTGGAACGTTAGTTACAAGATTACGTTAGTTACAACATAGTTACAAGCATCGGACAGCTGTTTTCAGCTGCCCGATGCTTGTGACTTTGTTTAATATTTAATAAGTCGGATACCATCCAACTTATCAAATATTTAAATTATTAAACGTTTAAATTTATCAATATTCTAGTTCGTATATACTGCCTGTTAGACGTGTATTTGATTAGGATGAATGTATTGATACGTGAGAAATCGGAATATAATATTATATCTTGAATCACCCTTTCTAATCGAATCGAGCGTACAGGCTCACAGCAAAGCTGTCTATATCAAACTCCAAGTAATCTACAGGCTGCATGATTCTGTAAGCTCTAACTACAATTCACATATAAGGCTGCTCGCCTACTCACCTTGAATATCCTCGATCTGATTCTGAGAATCCCGTTGCCCAAAGCGGGGGTTCCGAAGGTAATGCATCGCCTTCGGCAGCCTTGAATGGGCCCAGTCGTCCGCTAAAAGTTGTGTCCACCACAGACACGTTGCGATCGCCGCTGAAAGTGAATATCAGAAATATCAAATGCAACTCAAAATCATAGTATTCCAACAATAGTAGTCATCAGAACCGTTCTCAATTGCCTGTAGTATTTTGAGCATGGAGAATTGTTTTAACTGCAACTGTTTTTTCTTGTATATGTGCTACTAAGCAACTTCCACAGTAGGTGATATCGCAGGGCTGCCTAACACTGGTATTCCTATAATGAACCTGGCTTAAACGTTCATACCTCACAATTAGAATAATGAAAAAGATAGTTCGTTTCTCCTGCTAGACTACTTGTCTGAAGCCATGTTTTGGCAGGTGTTTTGTTGAGTGGGCTCTTCTTAGCGGAGGAATGCAATCTGCACTTACCAGAGCTGCTGAAATTCAGCAGAGTCAACGATAATGTCCCGGTTGAAGGCAATGTCGAGCAGTTCAAGCGACCGCGGTACGAGGCCCTGCAGACGGATCTCGTGGAGAAGATTGCACGAGATATCGAGCCGTCGTAGGGCCGGACAGCCGTCGACACGCGGTGCAGTCTCCAAGCGATTGCAGTCCAGCAACAGACTCTCGAGTTCGCCCATCGCCAACGAGGAAGCCGGTACAGCCGATGACTCAATTTCGTTCCCACCCAGATGCAGATCGCGCAGCTGCACTGCTCCACTTAACCTATCAACGCAATACGGAATTAATCGATGGGGTAAGGTTTTTCTTTCTAAAGAGGGTTTTTGCGCTTTCAAATACATGCAGAAACAGGGTGGTCCACGTGTTGGAAGGTGGCCCACTGCTGACAGAGGAGCTACAGAAACGATGGAATCTGAAGAAGACGTGCGCCTTTGACGTTTATATGCGAAATTGGCGAACCAAAATTAGCGAGGTAGACATAGGAATTTATGGGACAGCAGCAATGAGAAGCACTGAGTGGAGGGCTAGCGGGGTGAAAGATCGCCATTTAACAACGGCATTTGCAGCCCACGGATTTCATTACGTTCTACGCAACAAGGAGGGCTTCCATGAACCACAAGACGAATGTCGATGCAAAGAATGTTGGAGTAAATGTGATAAATACCACGCCGCGGTTTGTCCGGCGGTTCGGTCCATAGCAGAACTGGCAAAACGCTAGATCGATTGTTGTGTGGAAAACTGTGATGTAACATAAACACACTTACCCAGCCCGGGTGTATAAATAATAATAAATACGGAATAAAAAAAAATATATATATATAGCAGTCAATTCTTTAGTGTATTTGATGTGCGCGTTTAATCTTAAAAAGGTTGCGTCGAAAGAGCATGTCGCGCCGGGATTGAACTATTGACTCCAATGCCACATGTATTTGTCACCTATCATAATATATATATATTAATATAATAAGACTAGTACTCAAATTTATTTATGTTATTTGTGAGTAGAAATTAACATGGCAAATACTTATTTGTTATTATATTATTATTTTTGCATGTTAAACAATGTTACACTTATGAAAGCTAAAGTAATATCGCATATTATTTTTAAAAAAATTACTTTACACCATGGCGCTTAAAATGGATGCCGCATTTCCTCTTGAAAACAGCCCAAAGACAACGCCTGTCTCAAGAATTGACTCTCTCTTAGGTAGCTCGTAACCTCTGAATTCGCATACTTAAGTCTTGAGGTATGCCTCGGTTCCTTTGCTGATTGGTCCTAGAATCTCCATCAGAATCTCAATGGTAATAGGCAAAAAAATATATCTTATTTCCAGTCCAGCGTATTTATTCCATTTTCTGGCGTTCGCGTGCTTTGCTACCCACTCCGGCATCAACTGAGCTGTGATGTTAATAGGAAGCCGCGGTTGTGCACAAAACCGTTGCATCCCAAGCTAGGGACTTTCCAGTGTGACCATAATGCAATGGTCACCCCATCAGGTCTTGCTTCGCTAGCGGAACACTAAACCTCTCGGTTCAAGTGTAGATGGTATGCCAGCTTTCATAAGAGACCGGCGCTGTTCAGGCAACTCAGTGAGTGTAGGCGATTGGAATCTACTACTTCTCTACATAGTTTGCGCTAAAACGGCTCGCAGACAGGAGCGCCGATTCTAAGTTCTGTCGTCATGAACGAAAAGAGTTGGGATCCAGCATGATGCTGAGCCAAGGGTAAGGCTTTAAGCCAACCTTCACTTAAGTTATCTGGTCCTGCTAAGAACACAGCACGGTCTCTTCGGGGAACAAGCCCTCTAAGATCTCGGGGCCCGGATCCAGTATGGCTTGGAATATATATATAGAAACGTTTCCGTAAAGGCGACAAGATGAAATTATAATCGAAAGAGCATGTGTCGTTCCGGAATTAAACTCACCACTCCAGTGGTAATTTATATAAGAAGAAGGGGAGAGAAGTTTTTAGAACGAATAAACAGATGTTCAAGCGATGCTTGGCGCCTCTGCTAGGGCAGCAAATGAATTAGATTTTAATTTTAACCGAAAATAAAAGCGCTATATTAGTATTTTCGGCGACATCGCTGGTTATAGGAAAGGTAGCACATATTATACCAAATACTCTAATATATAGGGGCTGCAAAAAAGTGTTTTTTCGGTTTTGTAATTTATTTTTTTGTAGACCCATATAAATAGGATAGAAAAGGACGTTTAGAAGGCAATTAGTGAAGCAGGGCTTTACTAATTGCCTTACATTTGCAAGCGCTGTCCTGGTACATAGGTCATGCTTAGTAAGTTAAGAAGGAAATCAGAGGGAAGTAATTAAATTTTCATTGAGATGTCGCTTTGCTTGTCGCGAAGAGTTTCTTTGAGGGCAAGCATAAATGTCAAACATTATCAAAAGGAAGTACAAACTGAGCTAAGGTTAGGACATTGAACAACTAATATTAGATTAAGGACATACAGGGAATAAACATGCAATAGGAGACAAATAAATCGGCACAAGAAGGTGAACTTTGCAATAGAACAGAATAGGACTTAACCGTCAAAAACGGACAGACACTACTATTCCCAGTGAAAAACTTACACAGCATACATATACAAGTTGCGGCATTGTCAATAGCAAAGTATACTGGAATATGAAGGCAGCAAGCGTTAGGCATATTATGAAAATATTAGAATCAACGTCTTGTCCTGGAGCAGGAAGAAAGAGGATTGTGGAATTTGTGGATGATTAGAAATTGTTGCAGAAAAGGCAGATCAAAATTACAAACAAAAGCTATTTCGATAGAAGATGTTCGACCCATGAACCAGAAGACCATGGGAGTGCAATATTGGTATTTATCAACTGCAGTGTTATGCGCGCCTGGTATAATAGGGTGGTATGTGCGCATATATTTGCCACGCAAAGAAAAATCAATTAATATATGCGTGTGCATATTTTCGTTAAATGCATACGTATCTGAAAGTATGTTTATATATATATATATATATATATTGTGATGATTTATTAATCCTTTACAATACGTTTGCACTTGGCACACACTTTGGCAGTGCTCGCACTATATATATATATATCTATAGTGCCGCAAGTGAAGCACTTCAGCAAATATATATGATGTGCATTTTTTAATTATTTATGTACATATATAAAGCAATGTGAACTCTCAAGTTTGCTCCACTCGTTCAAAAAAGAAATATCTTGTTTAGATTTTTATATCGATGCGGCTTCTCAAAAATATGCACTTGCAAGAGAACAAACACACCTGCGTGTTCAGAAGATAATTCTGCCTTGTCTGAAGAATATTAACGTTGGCTACCATATTGGAAGGCAAACGGTCACATTGAGAGAAAATCGAGGTCCTGAATATATATCCAACTTTCGAACCTCCACATTCAATACCTTGAAAATGTACCATTGCGCTCTAAATGCATAGAACAACCTGAACAATATCTCTACAGGGATAATTTTAATACCGAATTGATAGTGGTTCGAATCGTGATATGATTACCGTAAGCCGTTATTCCCTGTCCCCCCCCCCAATGCCAAACTCCCATAGAGTCTCGTGTTGACAAAGAAGGGACGTAAGCGGCTAGTGTACAGTCTATATCTGATCCCTGAAAAGTAGATATTATTGTGGTTACGCTATAAAATTTGAGCGTAATAGTAAGTTCTCCAGTTACTGAGAGCACACTTTTAAAAATTGGATACCCAGAACCCCGATTTCTGCTAACTATTCTCAATGTTTACCTTCCAATAGCCAATTTATTCTTCAGACGAAGCAAAATGTCCTTTCAAGCACGCAAGCATGTTTAATTTCTACATCGTTACGTTGCAATAGCACGTTTTTTCTCCGACCAGTCACATCGCTATATAGCAACAATTAGTCATTTCACTCGCACTCCTAAACAAGACAATTCTGCCCTCATTTCCCCAAAAAAATTGTGGAAAGGTTTTACCAGTTCCTAAAACAAGTGTATCACATACTGCCAAACCTTGTACATAGCCTTTCCAAATCAGCATGACCAGTGAATAAAGCGCTAAGAGCAAACGATTAGTTTGTCCACCTATGACTTTAAGGCCTTATTGCTGTAGTTTCACGTACTCTTTGGGAATGCTTTTAAAAGCGTTGAACGAGAGCTTGAGAACTTGGAGTTTAGAACAGCAGATGATGTAGCTCCAAGCGTCGTCGGCCAGCCCATTGTGTGACAGAATGAGCCACCGCAATGGCAACTGGAAACCCGAAATCGTTGGCAAATAGCGCAATGCGTTCCAGGATGCGTTTAGCCACTCTAACCTGTTGCACAAATAAATAACACAAGCAACAACAAGACAGGATTTATCTTATTGCGTTACGTTGTCACATCTTCTCGTATATATATATATATATATATATATATACATATATTGATATATATATATATATATATATATATATATATACATATATTGATATATATATATATATATATATATATATATATATATATATATATATATATATATCGTTATGTACTTATTTTAAGGTTTAGTAGAACTCGGCACGAAAATAAGTTTTCCCAATAGAAGAAGGTTGCGGAAACGTCTTGTTTAGGAGAGAGAGAGAGTGAAATTCATACAAGTAGTTATTCTGCCATTTTTTCTCCTACATAGTTATGCGAAATCTACGTTTGCGAGAGAACCGATCAACGCATGAAGGGACCGATTATACCGGCGTGTTTGGCACAGCGGGCGACACTTCACTAGCCTGCGTAGCGAAAAGCAAATAGCCAGATTAAGGAAAATCATGACAGGTCGATATGTTGTTATGTCTTACGTTAACGCTTTTTCGTGAAAAATCGTTACAGTTTTCCATTTCGACCAACATGTACTCCAAAAGACTACTCTCTGGCATTAGCAAATTTAATGCCTAAAATGCTCGTACCAAAGTAATGGTGCTGCGTTACGTAGTTGTCAAGTAACTAGGCTTTTTCGATAGCCATATCGAAAGCGAAGGCATGCGTACTTGCATATGGTGTATGAGACAGTTAGGTACATATTTAAAGGTTTCGTAGAACTCGGCAAGAGAATGATTTTTCCTAATAGAAGGAGAGGGCGGAAACGCCTTGGCAAATTCTTATGGTTCTGAACGTGAAAGCTTGCACCTAAAACATAACAACTATGACTGTCGAAATAGCTTAGTTGCTTGGCCATCGCTTTGGTACAAAAATGCTAGGCATTATATTTGCTATTGCGTGAGAGTGGTCTTTTAGACGTACATTTTTGGTCATAATGAACAAAAATTACGATTTTTCACGTAAAAGCGTTAACGTAACATATCGACTTTATATGACTTTCCTTAATCTGGTTATTCGCTTTTCGCTACGCAAGCTAGTGAAGTGTCTCCCATTATACAGAATTTTCCGCCGAATACGCCCCTATGATTGGTTTCTTCTTGCGTTGACTGATTTTCCCGCAAACGTAGATTTCGCACAATTATGTAGGAGAAAAAAGGCAGAATAACTACTTTTATAAATATCACTCTCTCCCCTAAACAAGACGTTTCCGTTCTCTCCTTCCATTGAGATAAAAAATAGAGTCCTACCCCTCTGAAATATTCAATTAGCTCACGACCTACCTATTGCAAAACGCTCTATTTTGAAAACAAAAAATGCTACATTTTATTTAGTACGACGTGCTTCGCCAAACATGCATTTTCTCTAACCGGAATGATCTAAGACTAAACAAATTACAGTTGCAAGGTGCCGAATCCGGGACATATGGCAGATGCTTAAATAGTTTATGGCCCAGGTTGTTTCGTTTTAGGAATATGTATGAAACTGCACGCGTGCATATAGGATACAAAGGACCACACAAATTGTTGTAATTACAATTTTGTACAATCTGCGTGTATCCATTCCTCGGTTTCTGAATGAAGCGAACTGATGTGACGCTGTGACTTGGTGATTAGGATATTTAAATTTCATTTTCACAATGGTACAATATTAGCGGCACGAGGTTAGTTACGGTGAGGTACGCTCAGCTGCGGTGAGGACTGACCTCGGGGCCTCGAGAAGAATCTCATCGGGCAGGGAGGGCCCGATGTTGTTGTGCTGAATGTCGAGATGCCGAAGCAGGCAGCGCTCGCCAGCCTCGACGTCTAAACGGCGCAGGCGGTTGTGACTCAAACGGAGCGTGTCAAGCCGACGCAGTGACAGAATTCTGAAAGAAATCGTCCCCCCATCAAACACATGCAGCCCGGCCCGGGCCGGCCGCGTGCCCACAAAAATGCACGCATGCAAGCGGAACAGGTTAGCTGAAGCGGCCAGGAAATACAATCGAAACGTATTCACGTTCGACTACGTACAAACTGAAAGGATTTGTCGCACCGAGTCGACACAACAAAACGAACGTCGCCGCCTATCTGCAGTTACCGACTATTCAACTTCAGGGGTCGCTTCCCTGCGCGCGCCCGCGTTCTTCCTGCTAAAGAAAAACGCTGTGCGGCGCACGGTTAAGAACTAGAAAATAACCTTATCTGGAGATGATGGAGCGGACAAAATAAAATACATCTAGGATACAAAGGGCTACACAAATTGTTGTAATTGCAATTTTCTACGATCAGCGTAGCTATATGCATATATATATATATATATATATATATATATATATATATATAGGAGCAAGGGGAAGACAAAGAGAGGAACAGCACGAAACAAATAGATGGAAAATTAGATGGTCAAGGCAATGTGTGTAGTGACCAAGGTCGGCACACATGTGT
This sequence comes from Dermanyssus gallinae, assembly GCA_003439945.1. Taxonomy (NCBI): domain Eukaryota; kingdom Metazoa; phylum Arthropoda; class Arachnida; order Mesostigmata; family Dermanyssidae; genus Dermanyssus; species Dermanyssus gallinae. The sequence goes on from QVRM01005018.1 coordinate 41,486, forward strand.
GTGTGTCCTCGCTATTGAGATTTCGGTGTCATGTAGACTGACGGGCCTGTCAGTGAATTGTCAGGTCATTATTGCTGATCAGCTGGTGTACATACATTGTGTTATTGTAGCCGCTTTCGGCCACTTGTGCCGCTAGAACGTAAACCCAATAGAGAAGTAGAGAAAAAAAGCTCCGAATCTATCCTACAAATATAAATAGCTTGGCATTCGTATATATATATATCTCGGACCACGAACCTGTCATATAGTTGAACAATGCGATTATGACTCATGTCGAGGTAGCTTAAAAATCCATTTTGGCAGATCCACTCGGGACAGTAACTTAGTTCGTTGCTGAAACAAACAAGGCAAAAACAAGATATATGAGGGTATGCGTATATATATATATATATATATATATATATATATATATACTGCTGTATCCACAGGTTATTCGCATCGTCGACACCCCATGCGGTGGCCACGCAAGGGTCATATATATACACATACATTTCGGGACAAAACATTCATCAACTATCACATTTAAATTTAGACATATTTTGCACTGCGACAGTAATATCTCTTGCGTCAAAAAAAAAAACAAATAATTCAACTTCAAAACGTGACTGCGTTTAAACATATTTAAAACAACGTTTAAATATAGAGTGGTAAAATTTGTGTTTGATTGAAAACTTTGATCCAATTAACTCTTTAGTGAGTTGCTCTATGATATTATTACAATCCTCCCGCGTAGCATTCGGATTTCTGGATTTTCATCGGATGCTGGATTTCTATCTCTAACTAATCGTTTTAGCTTATCCCGCGCGTGTTTAGTGTTATTCGGGTAAAATTATCTCTAGTTTCTGCGAGATACGCCCCGAACACATACAGCTGTCTGCGGCCTTTAATCACCACGTCAGTCTTGTCGTACATGAATATAAAGTTACTAACAACAGCCCTTACATAAGACACGACGTGGGGTGCTAACATATAATATTGATAATTGTACAATTAAACCTCTTCTTCCGTGATGAGAACCGTGTACTTTAGAGCTCCTACGAGTTTGTTTCTCCTGTCTGAGGATATTGCACCCCAAACCATGATTAACTCGCCGTCGTAACTGATACAATTCACAATGCAGGTTTGCGGAAACTGCTTTACTCTTCGTCGGTGCTGACTTTTAACCGTCTATCGTTACGGTAGAGAGACATCCTGATCTGATCAATCTCAAAAATAGTACGGCCTGCCATTAGTGAACGGCCCAATTTTCGATCAACTACTCAAAGAGCACAGGAAGCGTTCTTCCAGTTCACAGCTTTATAAGGACGAGAACAGAATGCTTCAACATTCTGGGCGTGTTTGAAAGCAAAGATAATTGCGAACAAGCATGTTTAATGTAAAATGTGATAAATTATGCAACTGTAAGTTATAACATATATGTGTATATATATTTTTTTTTCAAAACTAGAAGCGGTTGTCGATTTCGTAAAAATAAATAGAATGGAGAGGAAATGTCTTGTTTACGAGTAAAGGCAAAATTAGTCATTTTTCAAACATCATTTCACAAAACATGTGGTTACGAGGGAGCGAGGACTTCAATAGCAAAAAACTAAACAAATAGGGCGCGTTCAGAAAAAAAAACTGATTTGTCTGCAAGAGAACCAATGTTGGCTAGCGAAAGGCAAACGTTTGTAATAAACAAATGTCGAAATTCTACGATATCTAACTCGTTATCCCCAACAGTCCGTGCTACTATAAGGTCTGTTGGGGAAACCAACAATATATCAACATGTTCGGCGCTCGATACATTGAGGATATGCCACACAGCAATTGCATGCCCGTAGGGAAACAAATTGTATACCTTCGATGGCCTACTTATAAGAAGTCCGAGCCTTAAAGATGCCCTCTTGTGCAAAGGAAGTTTACCTGTGGAAAGCGCAAGCGCGAAAAAAACTTGGCCTAGGTTTTTCTTCTGCAAAACTATTAACTTTAACGCATGCTTTGATGAGTAAGCCGCAACGCTTAAACCTACTAAAACCAGTGCGGATGTAGTTGTTCGTTGGTGCTTGCAGAAAAATGAAACCCAAGCTGCACTTGTATTTTCTAAAATTTAAGTTATTTTTTACTCAATATTAAATGCACACCATTTTCATTGAACGGCGAACCAACGAGAACTCGCATATATCCGGTACGTAAGCACGCCGGGATCACTTTTCCGTAAATTGTTGTTACCAACTACAATATGGTTACGAGCTAACAAATAAGATGGTTACCAACTATCTTAAAAGTCATTACGAACTTGCCAAAAGATTAAATAGAAAAACGTACCACACAGTTCTGAGCAGGGCCACTTCAGAACTGCTGATAGAAGTGTCCAGAACAAGATTTTATATAGAAGAGAAAAACACATATTCGCTTGAATGCGTGGTTCCACCACAACAAAGCACCGGCGCACAACGACACCGCGGTAAGGCCTCACTTGGGGTGGCTACCTTCAGGGATTGATGAATCGGTCACGGCATACATATTGTCACCTCTTTTTGACCACTAGGATTCGTTCACTACATCGAACACCGCCCAGATACAGATCGTGCACGTGTCGCTCGCTAACCATGGGACATCAAAGGGGAGGGTAACAACTTTTTAAGGCACTGATTGGCGAAAGCGACAAAAATAGATGTCACTAGATTGCGATTTTTGCGAACTCATTCAATACGACTATTTTCGCCAGCCAACCAAGTCATAGATGTCGTTCAGACAAAGCAGAATTTTCTTCCAAATACGTCACAATCTTTTTCTATGGAACAACTTGTTCTCTCGCAACCACGCACTATGTGAAGTGATGTCCGGCAATCTACATTGATATAATAAAAAAATTGGAATTTCAGTGTTACTACTAAACAAACTGGTTTGGACACCCAGTAGTACAGGGTGTCTAAAAAAGTATAGCCATACTTGAGGACATTATAGAACTTGCACATATAGGCATTCTAACTAACGGAATAACGGAGAAGTGTCTTGTTTAGGAGTCAGAGTGAAATTAGTAAAATATGTTGCACCAATGTGGCTGGCCGGACATTACTTCATTAAATGTGTCATTGCAAAGAAACGAGTGTTGTTTGATGGATAAGGGTGAACATACCGCAGTGTTTAGAAGAAAATTGTGCTTAGGTTTTTCTAAATTTGCCATTACGCTCATGTAAAAACACAATCAGAAAAAAATTCTGGGGATTTTTTGTATGTATTTCTAGGGATAATTTTGCTCCAAATCGATAAGGGGTCGATTTGATTCGTGATATGATTACCGTGGACCCTTTTTCCTCACCTTCGATGTCAGATTTTCATAGAGCCTCATGTTATCAAAGTTCCGTGTATTGTTAGTGGCTGGCATTCAACCATGACTAGCGCATGATGTTCATTATCCGGCGGGTTGAGTTTCTATATCGAGCGACTCGTTCTCTTATGAGGCACACGTTAAGATAGTGTCCGGCCAGCCATATCAAATACTATATAACGAATTTAAGTTATTTCAGCATCACACAAGCAAGTGCTCACTGCTCCCCCTGTTGGAAAAATAATGCTTATACAGAGTCGTCTAATTGCCTCAAGTTCGCTCAAGTCTAGGACTTTTATAGACACCCTGTTTATATTTAGCTATTAGATAAAGTTGGTTGTGTATTTGTTTTTCTTTATCGTCTTACTCTGCTGCTTAATCTCTCCGTAACCCAGAATGCTGCAAAAACGTCGCAACAATAGGTGCGTCTTCGTATAGTTTTTCCTATAACTCACCGTAGCGCTTCGCTTGGATTAGAAGCAGCTTACCCACTGGGCAGTACGGCGCTACTAAAACAAACACAAATAACCCCTCTATAATATCTAGTCATAATAGCTACAGTATTTGGGCTTGAAGTCAAAGTTTGAATGAATAATACAATGCCGCCACAGCTAATTATTTCGTCCCGTCATTAGAAAATGTATTACCTCAAGAGCTCAGATAATCTTGCACGGCATGGCTGGAGGCAACAGTCTCTCAGTGTTGAAAGTTGCTACACATGGGAACATTCCATCGTCTCTTAACACAATCGTAGTACAGTGTACTTTGGATGCATGCAAATACGTCTACCTTAGACCTAGTTGTCTCTTAGGTTTTGATAGATGCTCGATCTTACGCAGCGCTACCTGTTTCATACATATGCGCATATAGACATATGGTGAAATTGCCGTATACAGTCAGCGGGTGAGGTACAGCTTCTGTTCTATGAGAGGCCGACATTATTTTTGCAGGCATTTTCGGCAATCCGATGTGTTAACTTCATATGTTTTTGAAGAGCGACGCATAAGCTTGCATTAATAGATTGTACTTTGCCTGATGCCTTTATGGTTTTTGCTCAACTTGATTGGCGCATTTGATTGTTGAGTAGACAGCGCCTACTGTTTGCAAAATGACCCTTTTCTAAACCGTTCTATCTGTTTTCTACAATTAAGAAAGACCCTGATAATTTCCGAACGCTTCTAGAGTCCTTACTAGCTTATTTCACATTGTTATTGTTACACGAATATTAGTTTGTAGTTTTAGATTTATAGTTATAGGTGGTATGACTCTCAGTCATATATAAGCAAAACGAAGGCCCGACACGAAACATATAATCCTAGCCCCCAAGACGTATGTGGCTCCCTCGCAATTTTGTAACTCGCCGTAGACGTATCGGTCGGGATATTGCAGACATGCCGAAAATATGAATCTGCAAAGATATAGCGTCGCGTGCGACGACATTATGTGGTGGTATCCAAACCCAATTATTCAGAAAACCCATGGCAAAAACGCGTGACAAATTAGACCAGCCAAATTGCCGGTCCAAACCGTTGTTATCGTCTATCTCCAAGTGTAGCTGTCAGCAGCGATCGTCGCCACTTTATCGGTTGGTTGACAGTTCTGCCCGTAGAGCACTATGAATGGTTCAAACGGATGCGTTTGCAATTTTTCTATCAATCTAATTTGTTTTCGTATAGGCGTGCGCAAGTAAATTAATTTGAGTTCTTCTCAACGCGTGAATGTATATGTATATGTATATATATATATATATATATATATATATATATATATATGTATATATATATATATATATATATATATACGTCAAGGCAGCCAGCTGAAGATAAAGATGTTGATTATTATGACGCTGATGACAAGGCTGCTTCCTGTCGCGTAAAAGCCACATGCTTTCACTGGGCTGTTTCACCGTACAGCCAAGCCCATCATTGACACCAGTGACAATGACCAATCGTGGGATCCTCGGGCGGCGTCCGAGCGCGCTGAGTCGCCCCTATAGTATCATGTGGCTGGCCGTAAACATCAGCTGTAGAAGTACGTACATAGAATCAGGAGAAGCAGCTTCAGCAGCAGCAGCAGCGGCCGATAGACATATTGGTCTTTGTTGTGCCATTGACACAGCAACCGGAGCGACCCAACCAGACGAGTTCCTCAAGCAGAGTAAGGCGGCAAGCCAAGCACCGAGGAACAGGAAAGAAGGATGGAGAACGCGAGAAAACAAAGGATAGATACCGAGAAAGAGGCAGCGGAGAAGAAGATTCGCTCCTCAACCCTCCCTCATTTATAAGTGGCACCGGCCGGTAAAGACCATCGGTCGGTTGGCCTCTGTCTTCAGCAGCAGCAGCAGCTATACTGTGCATCCGTTTGGCTAATAGTCGGTTCCGTCCATAGGGGAAGGAACGCCTCGACGGACAACCCTCTGACGGTGCGGGATACAAATACAGCCGTTTTCATCTATCGTCGTTGTATTTCGCGTTGTTGTTATTGTTGTTCTTGTCGTTGTTGTTGTTTTGTTGTTATTGCTGTTGTTGCTGTTGTTGTTGTTGGTATTGTTGCTGTCATTGTGGCCGCGGCCTAAACCGCCGCCGATGTTGACGTGTTCGCTGCTGCTGCTGCAGCTGATGACGTTGTCTTCGTCGTCGACTTCATCGCCGCGTCTGTGCAACACTTCTTCATGCAACGTCTGTCTCTTTCTCCTTCCCGAGCCTGAAATTCGGCGTGAGCGCAATCGGTTCAAACGCTCCACCGTAATGAATAGTTGCTACTGCCATTGCTGCTGCCTTTTACAATGTCGTTGTTGTTGTTGCTGTTGTTGTTGTTGTTGTTGTTGTTGTTGTTGTTGTTGTTGTTGTTGTTGCTGTTGCTGTTGTTGTTGTTGTTGTTGTTGTTGTTGTTGTTGTTGTTGTTGTTGTTGTTGTTGTTGTTGTTGTTGTTGTTGTTGTTGTTGCTGTTGTTGCTGTTGCTGTTGTTGTTGTTGTTGTTGTTGTTGTTGCTGCTGTTGTTGTCGTCATCGTCGTTTTACTACTACAACACCTCCCCCTACTGCTGATACAATCATTCCCTCTCCCTATACTGCTACAACAGCAACTTCCCCATTTTTCTTTTTTTTATCAAGTTTTTTCGGAGGTTGTTTCTCATTCTAGGTCATCGTCCGTTCCGTACCGGTTTGGAACCACGGTGAGGCAATATATTTTCAATGCACCAAGGGCGTCGAACATGTTGAGAACTCTAGAGTTAGCCTAACAGTTCTTGTGGCAGCAGCAGAAGCAGCATGACCTCCGCTGACTCCCAACGGTACATTTGGTTTATTAAATATTCTCGGCGATTATTTATCGGGTTTATCGTCTATTCTCGACGAGCATCGCTACCGAAACAAAGTTCGGTCAACAACCAAAACAACAGCGACGAGGATCGAACCGGCGACACTCCGGTGGATTATCACCACGACGGCTATACGTCGGCGTCCCACTAGCCCCCTAGATCATTGCCGCCGCAGCAGCCACTCCCACTCCTGCTACCCCAACCACTCCCCCTCCTGCTACCCCAACCACTCCCCCTCCTGCTACCCCAACTACTCCCCCTCCTGCTATCCCAACTACTCCGCCTGCCGCTTACAACAATGGCTACCACTCGTGACCGCTTTGCTACGTGACCGAGTGTCGTCGGCTTATACAATCAGACCAGATGATGCAGGATGGTTCAGAATGAATGCCTGGCATACAACGGCCATTAAGTTATAGAAACAGTAGGAAGAAGCAGGAGTGTAGTGGAAGTAGTAGACGGTGCTGATCGTAGTAGTTATAGTAGTGGTATAATGACTGTATCTTGATGAATGGCAAAGAAAGCATTGTCGTTCATTGCAAAACCCGCCGGCAAAGTTGTCGCTGAAGTTAGACATAGTGGAACACGGAAGAAGCGAAGCAACACGGGAGAACGCAAAGAAAACCAAGAAAGATTAGGCAAAACAGAAAGAAGAGGGGGACCATCGGCGACCCGGTTTTGTGGGCAACAAAAAGCGATTTAACCGCCCCGGTAATGTCGTTTTCGCTTTTAACTCGGCTAGCGTCAGCAACGGACGACAGGGGTTGATCCTGCATTCCTCACCCCCCATTCTCCTCATTGCTCTCTCTCTCTCTCTCACTCACTCGCTCTCCTTCTGTGGATACCCCGTTACGGTTCCCTTTCCTGTTGTTTCAATTCGCCTCGCTTTGTTCGTTGTAGTCTATGTAGATCTATCTCAGTGACTCACTGACTTCATTCAAGCCGAGAGTTGACTTTGGCTGCTCGTCCTTCTCTCGAAGAGCATGTCATACATACTACTTACGATTGTTTTATTCTAGTCATGGGTTCTCCGTAAGTTACCACCTCCGCCACCGCCGGTTTCGCCTACTTTCCTTGCTGTATGTACTAGCTTTTTCTACCGTTACGTATTTGTATGTTAGTTTGATTTCTGCCACTTTGGTCTCACGGACATCCATCAATCACCGTCTCGTCATCGCTCAGTCGATAACAAGCGCAGCAGCACCCAACCGCAACAACAACAACAACAATAACAGCAAAAATACCAACAACAACAACACCCGCTACAACAAGTGTTGTCACAACAATAGCTACACCTGCATGAGATGCGTGAATGACGTTCGTCAGTGCTTGATTCTTCACAAGTGCATTTCAGTGCAACATCATCGGCCGGCGCTTGACTTGAAACACGTATGGGCCGACCGAGCACGGCCGGAAGAAAAGGACTGTTACGAGTGAGGCCAGTGTTATTAACCATTAACAATGCGTCCTTAATCGCCCCCTCCTCCCCACACACCACCAGTTATTCGAAATACCGCTAACTTCACTTGACCACGCCTGACCACACAAAGCTTGCTGCCATCGTGTGGCAATGAATTCATCAGCGGCCTTTTAAGCAGAGTCGACTAACGCCAACACCAGCAGCAGCAGTATCTGGAGTAATATTGGCCTGCCTGTAAAGGCCATCATCCAAAGGAGTGAAAGCCTACGCCAGCACAAGTTACCAATCATTTACCCTCGACAACCTCGACGAAGATGAAAATGGCTTGCAAGCGAAAATGTGGTCACGTCGACGACAACGACGACAACGGCAACAACGATGATGACAAAACCGTGTCTCGTTTCTAGTTTGGGCGGCCGGTTCTTTAAGCGTTCGCCACTTCGTTAACGTCGTTGTCGTTAGTGGGTCAAAGAGCCAACTTGGACAACGTGGGCGGCAGGTGAGGCGAGGCAACTAAGGCGGCAGAACAAACTAAGGTAACAACAAAAAAACAACAAAAAAAAAAAAGACAACAAAAACAACAAACAAACAACAAAACAACAAAAAAAAAAAAAAAAAAAAAAAAAAAAACACGAAAAAAACACAACAAACAACAACAACAACAACAACACAACCAAACCAAAAAAAAAAACAAAAAAAAAAAAAAAAAAAACGAAACAACACAACAACAAAAAAAAAAAAAAAAAAAAAAAAAAAAAACAACACACAACAACAAACAAAACAAAAAAAAAACAACAACAACAAAACAACAAACAACAACAACAACAACAACAACAAACAACAACAACAACAACAAACACAACAACAACAACAACAACAACAACAACAACAAACAACAACAACAACAACAACAACAACAACAACAACAACAACAACAACAAACAACAACAACAACAACAACAACAACAACAACAACAACAACAACAACAACAACAACAACAACAACAACAACAACAACAACAACAACAACAACAACAACAACAACAACAACAACAACAACAACAACAGACACAACAACAACAGCAACAACAACAACAACAAACAACAACAACAACAACAACAAGAACAACAACAACAACAACAACAACAACAACAACAACGACGCTCGTGGTTGCGCTTGTGCAGGATGAGGATGGTAGGTTTGCTGACATGGTAGCTGTCAGAGCAGCAGTTGTGATGGCGGGGATGTTTGGGGCGGGATGGTGATGCTGCAGGTGAGTACGACGGAGATGATGACCGAGATACCGGTATGGTATGATATGATGACAATCAAGAAACAACGCCAACCCGCTACGGGGCTGCCGATGATAGAGGCGGGTCTTGCTATACCCCGCCCGTACTGCGGCCATCCGCCTAGTTCGCGCAGGCGTCCTCCCGCGCTCTTCTTCGGTATATATGTATTACACCACCGGTAATGGTGACGATGATGATAATAATGTTGGCTTTGAGAATGATGATATTGACACTGATGATCATAACAATCACGACAGTGATGATGATGATGATGATGATAATGATACTTATGATGATGATGAGAAGGATGACGGCAGCTCGAAACTGGCTCGAAAATGATTGGTATCACTTGCGGCTTGCGGCTCAATAAAGTCTCTGCCGCAACCGCAATAACAAACCGCCGCAGCAGAAGCAACAGCAGCTGCAGCAGCAGCAGCAAAAACAATACTAAAGCTCCATTCGTGCTACACTCCTTTCTTCACTTACAGTTATTCAGAGCATATAAAGATAGATCATGCGTGTGGCACGCCCATCAAACAAATGATTGTGCTCGATCCACTAACTCTACAGCGTCGACGCTAAATATACGCAGCAAAGCTAAACGTATCGCGTATCGACGAACCCACGCAGTCCACACGACGAATCGCCACTCGCAGATCCACAGCAAATGCATACGTAACGGGCGGGCAAATCATTGCAATCATTGTAGGAAAAAATCTGAACGCTGCTGAATCCTCGCAGCAACGGCCGGTCTACAGGCCATATTCTGGCGGAAACTAGACAAATATTGGCACAAACTTGTACATTTTTAGGGCGGTTTGCTAACACTAACGGACAATGCAAACACTACGAGTACACGTTCCGAGCGACGTCAACAGGGCTAGTATGGTTAAACATACACAAACTGGCGCGCCTGCACGATAGATTGATCGACATATTATATGTATTTACATAAATGCGCGTAAAACTAGATAAACACTCCTATATTACCACAGATATGTCGACCAAATCATGCATATATATTGTTCCGTTTTAGATATTTATCGAAATGTATCGCCAGAACTATGGCACGACGCGCACACGCCCGCGTATCATATATGGCAATTTCTGGGTAAAATTGTCCCGCAAAAAGGTAAAATCGATTTTTGCTCGTTGAAATAGTCCAGCTAGGAGACCTGGACTGTTGCAGGTCAGTCTATAGGCTGTTGGAACTTCAATCTACATAAGGCAATCGTAGCGGACGACTTAGAATTAAAAACATTTTTAAGGAGGTTGTTTTTGTAGCGGACGACTTAAGAGGAAGTATTCTACCGCTACGACTCTGTTTCCATCCATCCTGGTTGTTGTGAGACATTTCTGCGGTCATTGACAATGAATGTTCTGCGTGTCGACAATTCGAGCAACTGCACGTTCGTCGATAAGTCTATTAAATAAATACTTACTTTAATCATTCAATATTTAGTTACCATACATTGGTAGGTACAAGTTAAACAATATAATGTAAGCTTATACACATTCAACAATGTTTGCTGTCCCCTTAATAGGTATATACAGTTTACAGTTCAAAGCTGTACCCGCTGATGTGACGTGTTTCAGTGAGATACGCAATTACGTACGCTATTCATTTCCAGTGGGCAGAAGACGTTTTCCTATTCAGGATTAGTGCCTACTGTCTAAAAACGTGGCTATTGCAAAGCACAGTCAGGCAATATAATCCTATCAAATCTGCCTATTTAGTTCACAACAACATGCCAAAAAAATCTTTTGATACCAAAAACGAAGATAGAAATAGAGAGAGGGAACAGGTGTCTCAGGGGAGTCGGGTGGCGAAAGTGAGAAATATTGAGTTCGCCAGGCGATTAGGGTCTAAGTCGCCTAAAAATATTTTCCTTGCCTTTTTTTTTGCACTTCTGTGAAGAAACTTATTAGTCTGGTATTATTACACAATATCACTGTCTCATTAGTTACACAAACCATTTTCGAGGGCAAACTATTATACCTCGTGCACAAAGATTTATATTACATAAACTACAGAGACGCGCAGTTCATGCATACATACTAAAAACAACGCCATCTTATCTAACAATTCATATAAAAATATATATGCAGAAAATCACGTATGTCGACCTATACCAAAATGTAATGCAATGACCTACCGCCAAGGGATGAGACTACGCTCTCTATATAATTCTTGAAGCGATATATATATATATAGTATATATAGATATAGACAGAGACATCGACATATACATGACAGATATATAGATATATAGATATATATATATATAGAGATATATATATATATATATTATATATACTAAGTATTTGCGTACCATAGTTGTTAATTTATTAAATTATTAGCAAATAGGATATTATAATAGATTATACTGCACACCTTGATTGTTGCTGTCTAAATCACCATTACGACTAGGTAAATAAACGGTTTGCATTTTTTTAAAACCTACACGCCATGAAAAGAGCATAATCTCCTTATTCTACCATTTGCGCGATTTCACTTTACATCCACAATAATAATTGAGCAAGCATGTAACATGTTTTAAATATAAAGCATATAGCTTAGCTGTTGGCTCCATCACCTTACACGCTTTTTCGTTCTTTTATATGACGATAATAGCATATACAGTAGTATACGTGCAATCGGTTATCAGAGCGCATATGTTTTTCGGCGCATAGGAGGACACACCAATGAGCGCATCAGGAATGCAAGAGCAAATACACTTAAAAGACGCGTGAAAACACATTATTTATAATCCCTTGTAGGCGCTAGGCATTTATGTGAATTACAATCTCTTGTTTCAAAAATCCAGGGACTCACTTTATACATTATGAATTACTAAAAATTGGACTGGCAATTATTGGATGCGTCGAGATACTCGAGCGAGGACACGTTGCAGCTGCGGTCAAATGTGATAGTTCTGAAAACGAAACACCATAATAAATATAATGATAGATATTATATTATATAGATAATTATATATATATTATTATATACTATATATATACAGGTTTCGTATTTGTACAATTAATGTAGAAAATTGTAAACACCTAAGCGTTGCTGACATTATAAGTTGTACTCGAGAAGTGAAGCAGAAGGTTTTCTAGGTATAGTGAATGTAATTTCATTTTTACAGATGCGATTTAAGGATACATTTCGTAATGGAAGAGACATTACTGTTGAAGGATACGCTGAGTTGAACGAGGCGTTGACTAGTGATGTGAAGCGAAGTGAGGAGGTTGTTGCTGCAGCTTAGATACTCGAGCTCGTGAAGTTCATCCACGTGTATCTCACTGAGGCGATTTTCGGACAGCTCCAGGTATCGCAGCGTCTGGACAAATTCAGCAACCACATGGTTAGTAATATATATATATATATATATATATTGTTGTCATCTGCCGGGATGTCGTCGATTTGATCCCTGTTGTTCACCGAATTTTCTTTGAGAGATGCCCATTGAATATAGAGGCTGAGAGTCAGCGACGATGTTGCCACAAGGACCGTTGGGGAAACCTTATATATCTCAACATGTCCGCTTACCCTGTCGCTTTAAACGAATCTAATACACAGTGGTGACATGTTTATTTAAGTCTACATGTCAAGCAAAAAATAAATCAATCCATATATATATATATATATATATATACATACGTACAATAAGAAACTGAATGTTTAATCGTGAAACACTGTTTATCTTATATTATATATAGTATTAGTTACTAATAATATTATATTAATAGTTGAGATTCTGTTTGCCTTACGTCTATATCATTATTTACGTAGTGATCTAATGGAGCCATCACTTAAATGTAAGTCAAATCTACACACACAGACACATATCGATCAAGCTAGATATAATTCCGATATTGTTAGCAAATACTCACTGGAATGGCATTGAGGGAAATGGCGCCATGCAGAAGATTCTTTCGAAGGTCAAGGTGCTGCAGATGCGTCCACATTGGAAACAGTACCTCAGGACAGGTCGTCAAACGATTGGCCGATAGCGAGATCTTGATGAGGTTTGCGAGGTGACACAGCTCTCGTGGGAGCGCTCGCAGATTGTTGCCCTTTAGCGAAAGCACTTCAAGGTCGTGAAGGCACCCCAACTCCGCCGGCAGGCATTCGAGCTCATTGAAGTCAACGTGCAGAGTACGAAGCCTGCGTTGAAGGACATGTCACAATCAACAAAAGCAGACCAGAAATTTGTAAATCACTTAGGCGATAGAGCCGTCGCATTTGCCAGTTCGAAGGCATACAATGTTCCATGTCCGTCATGTATGCAATATAATTACATGCAATAAAATAATGTAAAATTTCCCTAGATTCCTGATATTACTAACGTATCTATATTACATACAATACCAATGATATCGACGAGACGTTTTTTCGTTGCTTCCAATCTTAATAAGGCGTTAAAAAACTGTTTAAGGTAATCGCGTACCTATTGAGTAAACTCTCCATGGACGGAGTGGTGGTGATGAAAATAAGACAAATATTTCCACAGCGACGTGAGGATAGTTGCGTTCAACTCTCGTAAGAATAAAACACTTTTATTTACATCGAATCAATAAAACATATATTTTAGCACATAGAATGCCAAGCGAATTAATGTCATTTTGAAGCAATTACAGTTTATCAATATTAAGGCCATCGTTCTGCATTTGGGCGCATGCAAATGCGGGAGTCAACTGTCCGCTACCTTCGGCCGAACAAACGATATTATAAGTGTGTTTACTATAAATGATGCTCATCAACAGTCGTGTGGGTTTTGAGAGCACACCTGACTCCGAATCTTAAATTACGCTACCATATTACCCACCCAGTCTTCTTTCTTTAGTACCTAGGCAATGTTTTGTTGTTTTATTCTGAAACGCTCCGATGTTCAGATACTTTATATTGCACTCAGTCGGGTACTCCAAGTAAAAGAACATGGGCAACCGGTAAAAGAAGTACCGACCAGTCGTCTGAGATGTTCGCGCGTGAGACGTTTTTGATACGATATTTTAACTAACACAAGCAATATTTATGAAGTCGCCAACTTTTAGATTTCCTGTTACTTCAGACGTTCTACCAGTAGGTAAAGCTTATTAATTTTTGAAGCACACAAATAATTGTCGGTAACGTATTATAATAAATATTGCCTGCGATCTTTGAAATGTTTAAACTGTCTTCGAAATAGTAGTATTTACTATTTCGGTCGGAACTTAAGATAATATATAAAAGATATAAAACACTACTTGCTACGACTACAAGATGCGCTAAGACAACAAAAAATGGTACAAACCGCATCGGTTCATGGATTAAGTTAACGAACGGATCACTTCTGTAGTCGTCTTTTTGGTCACGCCGAACCGGCGATCGCTTCACTGAGCGCGAAATTCGTTCGACTATCATGTACAAGAGCTAAGTTCTGTCATTGATGCTTGACTGACGATTTGTTGCTCTGCTTCGTGTTTAAACAAAGCAGCTCTGGCCATTGACCGTGCGACGTGTACAGAAGGTTTCCAGCCTTCGGACGTTTTTTTGGTGGAAAAGGCGCGAGCTTTCGCCCGCAACTCGACATTGTCCAGGTAGAATTAGCTGTGTAGCTAGAGGTTTTAGAGAAGGCTGCGAGCGTGACTATTGTAGAGGAAAACAATTGTGCATATATATATTTACATGTTCGTTTCACCGTAGCATTTGTCATTAAATATTGATAAATATCATTATCATCATCATCAGATTTTGTTATTGACATGCTCTTTTACAGGCACTCTGTCACAAAATAAAATGGTAGTCTAAGAATAAACAAAAATATTGAATTATATATATATATATATATATATAGTGTAATGATTTATTAATAATTTACAATACGTTTGCACATTTGGGAATGCTGGCCTACAGACACACACACATATATATATATATATATATATATATATATATATATTAAATGGTAAAATGCACACCGGGCGTCGTTGTTAAAGCCACGGTAGTGTAAGACTCAGAAACCCACTAACATCCAGCCGTCGTCTTTGCGCCTTGTCGTGGGTGGCCGCAGTACTTTCATCTCAAGATTACTTCACCTGGCCACTTTATTTAGTCATTAAGGCTACTCGATTTTGTATGGCGGCTATTTTCGCTTTAGAGGAAAATTTTGTGAATCTTCTTATCACAAACCGGGATTTATGATCCTCGAGGAGCTCCTCTACAAAGCACTTCTCAGTCATAGGTTCCGAGACAGTAGCTCTCGGTCAGTATTGCAAAAGACACAGCGTTCGCAACAGTGCCTTGCATCGCGCCAGCTTCTCATGAGTTGCATACGCGGCATAACGGGGAGTCAGCTTTACCAATACAGTGTACGTATCGCTGAAAGAGCCACCGTGGCCTGTTCACAGTTGCGGGCAGGTAAGCGAGCTGTGGGCTGTACCACTTTTTTGTTGAGTACAGAGAGTAATGATTTTGTATTGGCTTGACGACAAATGGTCTTTCATTCCTTGTCTCCCATTTAAAAAAAATATTTGACTGCTATTGGCCAGCTCCAACAAGTGCACTTGCTTGAGTACTTAATTGATACCAAAACAAATGACCCGAGGCCTCAATATTTAATTGGACCGAGCAAAGCCATTGCCTTGCATTCGGGAGATCGTGGGTTCAAGACCCGGACCATTTTGATTTTTTGTATATCAATATCCAGGGTGGTCTGGCTGAATTGCTTTCTATTGCTGACTCTATTTGCTTAGATTACCTGCTCTGCTGATTCGTTGTTCCGTCGTCTGGGTGTTACTTGAGGGTCGTCTTGCAGCTAGGTTTTTCACTCGTAGGTCCTGCAGTATACAGCATGATGCTCTCTACTACTGACGCTAAGAGACTGCATAATAAGTAGAAAGACACGCCTTTGTTTACAAGTGCTTTGTCTATGGCGTTCCATGAAAGCATACTAAACGTCTTTTTGACAACTAGAACGACGTCCAGACAGTTTGCTCTAGGCGCATTTGTCTGTGTTTCAGCGGCGTATAGCACTTTGGGGATAGCCGAATGTGGAGAGTGCTGGGCTCGGAAACCGCACTGGCGTTTTGACAGGTCCCCTTTGGCCTCTAGCTCTGCTATTAATCGTCCGTTGATAATGCACTCCGCTGCCAAGGAGTCTCCCCGGTGGTTTACCAGGTTTCATGATAAGGGCTAAACGTGTCGTTTTCCAAGGCTTAGTATAGTCTCCATTCCTGAGCATCTTATCAGTCATGCGTATAGATATCGCACCTGGGCCCCGTGCTTTTCTTGGCCGTATGCGTTGGACCACGATTCCGATCTCTTGGATTGAGATGGACTCAAAAATAAGCACCGAGCACCGAAGTGGCTTAGTGGCAAAGTCATCGCCTTGTATTCGTGCGGGGCCGTGGGTTCAACCCTGAAACCCTTGAGCGGCCACTCTTAAATTGGTTTTTATGGTTTCCAGTTTAGACAAGGTGAATTCCGGAGTGGATTATAATCGACTATGATCGAAAAAAAAAACGGGGAACACATTTGCCTTAATAAAAAGAGATAATGCACTACCATCCAACCCCACCGTTATCGTATCGTTTAAGGTCTGAAGTTTCCTCAAAGCGCACCGGCTGCGACCGGGGTTTTTGCAGAAAGAGCGCAGTTTAGGTCGGTCGGGCTACTTCTACTGGTAGGGGCGGCTAAGCGTGGCGCATTTTGTAACGTATTATCTTGTGCCTTTTGTCTCAAAAGTTTTGTTCGACCACAGCGCACAATGAGTCCCAGGGGTCTATTTTATTATTCTCAATTTCTCTTTGTAAACCTCCTTGTGCACTATTTCCATAGATAGAAAAATTCTGGCCGGTGTTTTGCTCTGTGGCGCGTGCATACTCATAGCAAGCGGTATTAGGCCTTCCGCTTTCTTCTGGCTATTATGCCACCAGCTGTATCGATTTGCTATCTGAGGATGTGGGCAGGAGCTGGATTCAGGTTTTATATATATATAACACAAGTAGCACTTTAACATTTTGGGTCTAGTTGTATATGCTAATAAAACAAATATTTTACTTTTATCGCTGGGGCTACTGGCATTACATCATAATTTGATATTCAAGAGGCGGAACCTTAAGCTCCCGCAGATCGCTAGGTGCTTGCGGCTCGCCTTCCAGGGAAACATGAAGTGGCATCTTCATCTGCTATCCTGTAATATCTGCGCTTTATGAAATAAAATTGATTGGGGTCCCCACAGAGGGCTTACTCCTGCCGTGTTTTTACAAGTGTTATGCTATGGTATTCTTCTCTGGGATGGTGGTTATGACAAAATTCCCCGGAGAGCCAAAGTGATACAGAATGATGCACTTAGATCCATTTTTCCTAGGAGGTAAAGGAATTCAGTCTGTGACTTGTTTAATCGTTCTAACCTACTCACGGTAGAAAACATTTACACGCTGCGGGTTTTAGTCTTAGCTTAGAGTATTTCGCGATTTTTATGCCTACGGAAATTTTATGCCTACGCGTTTCCACTAGTTTCTATCCTCAGTACTTACAGTACGATCCTACTTTTGCAGTGCCTTCTTTATCCTTGAAGTCTAAATCAACACACATTTGCATGCTGCCTCCCTGAAACCTGGGTCTGCATTCCCAAACACTTTGGATGCCCAACTACAGTAGGAATCAGGCAACTCTTTTTGATATCTGAAGTTTCGGCTCCATTATACAGGAACTTTACATCGTCAGTACGCACAGCTCTAGTCTCTCTTTATAGAGAATTAGGTGACGCCTGGCGGATATCTACGGATTTCTATCTCCATGATCGCTGCTCAAAGAGCTCTACAAGCGCCTGTCTCTAGGAACAAATGAAAACTTTAAGATACTTCCTCTTTTAACTGCATAACTTACACAACATATATATATATATATATATATATATATATGTATTTGCCCCTGATATAAAAGGGTGATATGTGTACACACGCCTATCAAGCGAATAAATCAATCAATCATGGAAAACTTACCCGTACCTATTCTTTTATATTGCGCTTGGCCCGATTACGGGGAACCAAAGGGCAACAACAATAACAAGGCACAAGTCTTTGAAGCGAACAATGTAGTGTTTTCTTTCTTTTTTGGGTTTTTGGTATTTTGCATGTTAAGCGTGGTACGCGTTTTCAATTTGTCTCTGACTATTCGGA
>QVRM01005018.1:65000-70483 GCA_003439945.1 Dermanyssus gallinae
GGCGACTTTACACGAGGGTTGACAAACCTGATGATTTGCGTACTCGCGCTCTTCTCTCGATGCTCGATGATTTCGGCTGCAGTCTGTTTACCGATACGAATGCCCCGACGTTTGAAGGCTTTATGGGAAGTTCGATAATTGATATTGCGTCCAACATTGACTCGGAGAGAACTTGTTATATTGGAAAAAGCAACCCGCTACATGAAGGTGGTAACTTTAAATGGCATATCCCAGTAGGAGTCGAAATGTTACTCCCTCAAATGGAAACTCCGCCGCGAAGGAACGCTGGGTTGGCTAAAGCACTGGACGCAAATGAGTTTGGCTTAAAGCTTGCAGCGTTATTCCCGGTACAGCGTGACCCAGACATTGAATTGTACACGGGTCTTCTGACAGAGGCGATTACATCGTTCGTCTGTGCACCGAGCCCGCGTCGACAACGGCCATGGTTTAATACAAGCTGTAGACTAGCCTCCGTGGCGCAGTTCCGTGCCCGTCTGCTGGCTAAACAGTACCCGTGCATGATGCCGCTCTGTAACCTGCTCAAGAGTTCGTATAGACGAACTCTCAAGACGGCGCGACGGCAATATCTTAAACGTGAGGAAGAGAGGCTTCTGAAACAGGCAGTCAAGGAGCCCCACAGGTGGATTAAACGGGTGAAATCGACTTCGTGTCCTATAGACTCCGCTGTCTTGATAGAGCACTTCAGGGAAATGTATGCAAGCGCAAATACCATTCCCAGCAAAGTTCCATTGTTCGATAGCATGGGACGAACTGACATCGTTTATGCGCGATGACCTGGCAGCAGAGTTCTCCGTAGTGGAAGTGCTACGCTCCATGGAATGGCTCCAGCGAAACAAAGCAGCTGGCTTGGATAGAGTTCGCAACGAACATCTGAAGACGGCGGCTGGCATGGCTTCTTGTTGGACAAGTTTATTCAATGCTTGCCTCCGTCAGGGACGTCTACCACGCACCTGGCGTGATGCACTGCTTATCATCATACCAAAGGGAAAAGGTGATCCGCAGGTCCCGTCATCCTGGAGAGCAATTGCGAAGAAAAGTTGCTGTTATAACTTCCTGGCACTCCTTATCACTCGACGGCTCAGCACTTTCTTGGAGTACTGCGGCTGCATACCGGACGAACAGCATGGCTTTCGCACGGGGCGTTCAACGATCACGGCATGCAACCTATTACTAAGCGAAGTGCGCAGCGCCATTAGCCGGCCAAAACAGGCACTCTACGCAGTATACGTCGATTTCAAATCTGCGTTTGACACGGCGCCTAGAGACAAGATCCTGGAAAAGCTCGCTGAGTGCGGAGTTCCGCTTAACATGCTTCGGCTAATCGAGGCTATGCTTCAGGAAAACTCAGTGAGTATCGATGACGTCGTGTCCCAGCTCCCGCCGTTTGCCCAAACGACCGGAGTCGCGCAGGGCGATAATCTGAGTCCTCTGCTATTCTCCCTGCTGCTGAATGACTTGCCATCCCGAGTCCAAGAATCTACTTCTCACGTCAAAACGTTGCTGTATGCAGATGACCTTGTCATTTTCGGAAGAAGTCGTTTTCATGTCCAACAGGCATTGGCAAGACTCTCCGCGTACGTACAAGACACCGGCCTGACAATCAACCTTGATAAAACTGAAGCTATGAAATTCCGCCGGGGAGGGCGACTAGCTGAATCCGATCCACTTCGTATAGGGCCAACGACCCTTGAGTATGTAAATAGCTTCAAGTACTTGGGGGTGGTACTACCTACCAATGGCCGATGCTTCAAAGAGCACCTTAAGGACAGGGTCAGGCGAGCCTTGGTTGCGAGTGTTGGGGTGCAGACGCCATCGAAGCTATCGCTACAGTCAGCAATGGCCTTGTTCGAGATGAAAGTTGCACCTGTTGCTGCATACGGAATTCAAGTAATCTGGGAGTACCTTTCGGCGTCGCAGCTCGAGGTGCTCGATCGTAAAAAGCCAGCATTTCTCAAACGTGTCATGGGGCTGCACCGCTCAACACGAAACAGATTAGTTTACCTCTTGGGTGACACGCCGCTTTTTATAGAAGATCTTAAACGAAGTTTCGACCTTCCGACTACTTCAGCTTACTTAGAGTTCATTAGCTTATAGGAGCGGAAGATGGCAGAAATCGACCCTGAATTCTATGATACGGGTGCAATGACCAACGACGCATGGAAGGGACTTAACAGGACCAATAGGCAACATGTTTTAGTAGTAACATGTTTTGCGGTTCATGGGTATCACCACATTCTCTGCGAAACATTAGGGTTTCATGTCCCGTGTGATACCTGTATTTGCAGTAGGTGCGGGAACTTTTGCGCCAGGTACCACGCAGCGTCATGCCCAGAAGTGACTTCGCTAGGGAGTCTCGCTCTAATGGAGGGGTCCCAATAGCGTATTATTTTATCATTAGTACATCGGAAAGGAGATTATCCTTGATGTTTTACAATGTACCTAACAAAGGTGATAATAACATCATAATTAAATATTATATCCCTTCGGAAGCAGCCTTACGGCTGGACGGGCGGCGACTTCCGTTGTATTTCCCCCTAAACGGTTTGATAAACCGTATTCTCTTCAGAAGACTCTTTGTGACCTGTCTAATATTCTCTGTGCATGACCTTTGGAGGTTTGAACCACTAATTTGTTTCTACCTTTTGTGTGGACTACCTAGTCACGTAGGCGGATCTGACGAGGTAGTATTATATTTCTACTGAGGTCTTGGTTCGTACTAGTTTCAGACCGTTCACAAAGGTTCCTTCAATGAGCCTCCTGTGCAGGTTAGAACGATTTATTAAATTATATTTGTTTTGAGATTTATTTAATTTAAGATTGTTATTTGTTTATATATATATATATTTATTTATATATATATATATATATATATATTATATATATATATATATATATATATATATATATATATATATATATATATATTATATATATATATATATATATACATATTATATATATAATTAATAATATAGTTTAGAAGTATTTTTGCCTATAGAAATCGATATACCATAATACTAGCAGGATCAGTAAGTTAGAGCCTAGTCTTTTAAGCTGCGTGCCTGTCTTGTTGTGAGCTGATCGGTCGGAAGATGGGTCGATCGGCGATCACCAATATCCGCTGTCGCGTTCACCTCAGCAGAACACGCATATGTTAAGATATATATATATATATATATATATATATATATATATATATATATATATATATATTTCTTAGCGGGGCTTCTTCTACGCGGTGCGTCACCCTCGCACCTATCTCACCGTTGCGCGATTCGCTATGCGGACACAATTATGAAACATTACGGCTACAACACTACCACCGTAACGTAACAGCAGCTGCAATGTTACAGCAACTCTACGGCAACTCTTTTCGTTAACACATTCGCTGTTACTACTACTGCTACTACTATTGTTACATGGCGTCATTTATTATTCCACTCGAACATCTATAGAGCTACCAGGACGTTTTTACTTTCGTTCGGGCTGAGCCTCAGTCAGGATTTATCGTCCACGGGACTGCTTTTCGCATTGCTTCATAGACGGACCCCCATAAATACAAATGTGCAACGGTAGGGCTCGAACCCGAGCACCTATGTGTCTCCTCCGGTCGCGAGGCGCAGGCGAATCACGCCTTACAACCCATCACGCCACCGGGCTCGACATGACTACTATGAATACGACGGCTGCTCGTCGACTACTCAATCTCCTGCCATTTACTGATACGATCGCGTCTCGTAGTATTTCTGCTTCAACTGTTACTACGAGGCCCAGTTGTATTGAGCAATCAATCCATCAATCAATCAGTCCAATCATGCGATCAGGTGTTATGTGTCAGCGTGATCTAGGGGGGGGGGGGTCGGTGAGGAACTGAAGGGCTAGTGGTGCGCTATTCATAGTTAATGTCGTCATCTACCTATGGGGTGTTGCGCTGTTGGTTCGATCCCCATTGTTGTTGTTGTGTTGTTGTTGTTGATCGAAATATGTTTCGTCAAACGATGCTCATCATGGTTGGAAATATGATAAATCGTATACCGTTGAAAGTCAGCGGCTATTTTGTTGACTACTATTGGAGAACCCTAGATTTTGTCGAAACCGCCGTCGAAGAAATTCCACGCAATATGGAGCCTGGGCCAGATGTGTGTCGGAAGGAATACGGGTTTAGTGGGTTTGTGAGTCCCCTACTAGTTGCTATTATGCATTCCCGAAATCTCCCATATGAGACAAAAACTAAGCATGGAGCATGTCTATATTGACAAATGTATTCAATGTATTACTGCTAGGCAGACTTTTATTCAATATATTACTGCCAGGCAGACTACTGATCAGGAACTGTGCTTCTCCTAGTGTTAGTCAAAATATTATCCATTCATCGAACAGACGGTCGACAAAGTGCCTTTCGTCCCTATTTTCATCAGTGTAGCGGTGGGAACCGCAAGCCAGCCGCAGCAACAAGTGTTTCTGTCATCTTGTTGATAAAAGTTGTCTGAATTATCGACATCACGACAGCAGCAGCAGCAACAACTACAACAAAAATAATGACAACATGAAAAATAACGATGACAACAACAATTACAACGTTCAACAATAACAACAATTACAACGTTCAACAATAACAACAATTACAACGTTCAACAATAACAACAATTACAACGTTCAACAATAACAACAATAACAAAACAACAAAAATATAAACTAACAAAGAGCAGGAAGGCTGTTCCTCGTGGCGGCAAATCGTGCCCTTGCAATTTTAACTCACCACACTGCGGTTGATCGTTAAACAAATAGATAGGCCAACACGTGGGCATACATACGTTATTACGTGCATGCATGTATGCACACACACGATACAGATATGGCTATATCTGTGCTCGTAAGACGCTCGCATTAATAAGACACGCACGATCTACAAACAATCATATATATATATATATATATATATATATATATGTGTGTGTGTGTGTGTGTGCATTTCCCCGTCCTTATCTGGAAGCGCACCTACTAATATCAGTGATAAATCCTATATTGTAAAGAAAACAGTGATATTATTAATAATGGCAACAACAACAACAACAACAACAACAACAACAACAACAACAACGACGACGACGACGACAACAACGACGACAACGACAACAACAACAACACGGTAGGAGGAAAGGGAAACAAGCGAGCGGTGCGGAGACAGTGGACAATGTTTTCGTTGTTTGGTCTTCTTTTGGGTGTGGTCAGCTGTTGTAGGGGGAGGGATAGGGGGCTCGCAACGCAATGCTCTGTGGTAGGCGGAACTACGTAAAGAACTAGAGGTCCGCAACAACGACAAGACTCTGAATAAGATGTCCGCGCTAGCTCTCTCCTAACCAATAAAGCAACATATGTAACTGATTAGTATTACCACGGCTATTGTCCTTTTTATTACGCTTATTACGATTAGTCGTAATAGTAGTAATAATGGCAACAGT
>QVRM01005019.1:0-22500 GCA_003439945.1 Dermanyssus gallinae
ATAAATATAAATATTACATATAAATATAATATAATATAATAAATATAATATAATATATTAATTGGTATCATCATTTGGCACGACAAATGAAAGCAAGTCTAAATGTATGAATTCTAGAAACTTAAATATGTATAATACACTTTAAAACATTGTCCACAGCCATACACTGCTAAATTGTCTAGCCAGAACGGAGAGCGGCGGTGTAGAGCTGCATAACTGGTGATGGTACCTGGAACATCTCATTCCACAATAGACGAACGCTCGCACGCCTTGGGAGCCAGCCTCCTGAAACGCATTTCGCAGACATAGTTTATGACAAACCCGTGCACCGAAAAGCGGGTTACGATATGCCAATTTTTTGGGGAAACAAGAGTATTCAGCTTCCATTTAGCATCGCCATGAACAAGTCTCGGAAGTTTTGCGTCATTTTCCATTCCTATGACTCGCAAATCCTCTCAACGTGTAAATACAGGAAACATTGGCAATGCATGTATGTGTGCGCGCTGTGAATGGACGTAGAGTCATGATTTTAAGGTGTTAGACGTGAAAGCCAGTAAATGAACTTTATTTTTGCAGATTCTCTTCTAAACGACCGTGTCGCTTTTTCTAGTCGACGTTGCATGTTCGTTATGATCGCACTCTGTCCGCACATGTTTCGTAATCGAATATCTGGTGTGCTCCTATGTCGGGGAACAACAGCAGTGTCATAGATTTTAGTAATTTCACTCTCACTCTGAAACAAGACTTCTCAGAAACCATGTTCCGTTGGAAAACATATTTGTCGTTACGAGATTTACAATTCCCTATGCAAATGTTTAAAAATGTCCGGAAACCCTGTATATACAGGCTGTGCATATATATATATATTATACGTTTAGGGGCGATGATGCCGACTTGAATTTGACTCTAAGAGGACTGAACTTCAGCGGAAATTATATAAGTTGTTGGGTTAAAGGCTGTCTTGAGTGTAAAATAGTGCAGGCAAGTACTGTACCAACTTTCGTTTTTCAAAAGGCGTTTGACTTTAATTCCAGAAAAAGGAATTTTATGAGAGGATTTTGAACATTTTCGTTAAACCCAATACTGCTGATTAATTATAGAGCTATATAAGTATCCGAGGGGCTGCCGGTAGAGTACTCAGCGGTAGAGTCGAGAACAAATTAGTAGTATCCAGACCAAATTTGCACAAACTCTATACGAACTGATAAAGAAACGTTATGGTTGATGGCGCCTTATGAAACAGAATAGTTAAACTGACTTTATAGCAATGCTCACTTCAGACAAAACGACAGTCGCTACACCTGCACTTCCAGCTAATCGTGTCTGAATGTAGCTCGCGCTGCTTAACACCTTTTTCACCTTGCTGACGGCCAGCTTTGGTCCTAAAGAAACACTTTTATTACTGAGATGATTTGGCCTATGCAGATCAGTACTTCCCTTTAAAACATCCAATTAGTTGAAAACTATGCGGAGTAATAGTTACGTGTTATTTTAGAGTTGAGGAAAGACGGAAAAAGTTTCTACTTAACAATCTACGCATACGCATCTAGATTTAAATCCCATAGCGGAGACACTAGACAGCTTCATATTGGTAAGGTAACATCCAGTTCATGAAACAACCCTACTTCCGCCTTCTCGGTCTTCGCAGTTCCAAAGCCTTGTTCTCGTATTGATCTAGCAAATGCTAACAACTCTGCAACGTAACTGGCAGTAGTGAAGCTAGAATCATTCCCTAAAAATAAAACAATATATATATATATATTATATGAATGAAACACATAGCTTCATTCATATATATATGTATATATATATATATATATATATATATATATATATATATAGATATATATATATATATATATGAATGAAACACATATCTTCATTCATGAGTACTTACAAATACACTCGAAAGCATACAGCCTCTGTACTGCGGAGGTTGCCCATGGGCTTGAACGAAGGTCTTGTGCTCATTACGTGGAAATGAAAAGAAAAGTAATTAATCAAAGAAGTAGTAATATATATATATATATATATATATATATATATATATATATATATATATATATATATATATATATATATGTATATTCATGATTTCGATGCCAATGCTCGTAGACGTAATTTTCGGCTACTAAGCTTCAATAGGCTACAGACTCAGTGTAGTGAATTCTCAACAGAACACCAAACATTTGTTACAGTAATACGGTCCATTTACGGTCTAAGTCGGTGGCGTCCCATTATATGCTTGTCCCAATGCTTACCAGAAGGCAAACAAACATACCCCCTGGCCCGTAAAGACCAACGAGGATTACGAGAGATCTGCTCATCTATGTTCCTATACTGGTAGGCTGTTCGTCAGTCGGCTGCAATGAGGATGACTTCACATTGACCTTCGAAAGGTAAGCGTATATTGCACAGAGAAATTGCACAGAGAGAGCTGCATTTGGGTGAACGAGGATCGAGACGCGTCAAATATGCGCATATTGGTTTTGCCATTGACAGCCAGCTGGCATAAGGCTGGCACGTGCACTTGAAGTAGTATATATATATATATATATATATATATACCGAGGACAGTTTATATATAAAGTACGTTGCAAAAAATTAGCAACTCATGATTTTTGGTGATCATTTCGGCTTGATTTATTTGAACGTTTTGAAATTTTAAGGGCATGATGAACATGACGAAACACGAGTATGTTGTTAATTTCTCAATCTCACAATCGGTTCATACAAAAAAATAAAAAGTGTGAAAAAACAGTGTTGCAAAATATTAGCAACAATAACATGGTAACAACACAGCTCTTGTTTGTAAAGTATAGTCGATACTACAGCTGATATTCGATCGCGGGGATCAAATTTCAGGAATATTATCTAGCTAAATCAATCATTCTATAGCTGCAAAATATTCTACAGCTCAGTCGTTGTGCCGAACTAACAGCGAAGCGTATGTTTAAACCATGGGTCGTACAAAGGATCTCTCAGATAACGAAAAGACAAGAATTAAGGCATATGCTAAGCTCGGTCATACAGTAACTGCTATAGCAACCAGATTAGGACGGCATAAGAGCACCACCAGCAGGTTCAAACACCCTGGAGTGAACCAAAGGTGCAGATCTAACAGTGGGCGAAAGCCAGTTTTGACTATTCGAGATCGGCGTAGAATCATACAGTTGGCTACTCATGACCGAATGTCTTCTTCCAGGATTAGGACTACTTTGGGAGTGCCAGTGCACCGATCCACAGTGTGCCGAGTGTTAAGTTCTGACAAAAACGTGCGATACGCGAAAAGGAAGCTTATGCCGCGACTGCAACCGAAGCACATTTTCGCATAGATACCAAACTTAGGATAACGAGTGGAAAAACATCGTCTTCTCGGATGAAAAGAAATTTAATCTCGATGGCCCTGACGGCTGTCAGTACTATTGGCACGACTTACGGAAGGAACCTAGATGGTTCTCGAAACGTGTGGCCGGTGGTGGCTCTGTGAAATACTGGAGCGCGTTTGGATATAATGGGAAGTCTAATCTAGACGCGATTGTGGGCCGAAACAATTCCGACAAGTTCTATCGTATCGTCGGTTCCCAGTTAGAAGCCTTTTTCAGAAGAATTGGGAGACGTGACGCAGTTTTTCAACAAGACAACGCCACGTTTCATACCTCGGCTAGCACTATAGCCCTTTTTCAAGAACAAGGAGTGCCACTTTTTGACTGGCCGGCATTGAGTCTAGACCTGAATCCCATCGAAAATCTTTGGGGACGTTTGGTGAAGCAGATTTACGCAAATGGTCGAGAATATGATAATTTGTCGGACCTCAAAGAAGCTGTCCAGCAAGCATGGACTAATATTTCTCTTTCGCACTTACAACAGCTCATTAACTCCATGAAAGACCGAGTTTACGATTTGATTCAGAAGAAGGGACGAAAAACCCGTTTCTAAAATAGAATATGTAGTATCAAATAAGTTATACGGCCCTGCTAAGAATCGAATACGCCGTAAGGCGTTATTGTTGCTAATATTTTGCAACACTGTTTTTTTACACTTTTTATTTTTTTGTATGAACCGATTGTGAGATTGAAACGAAATTAACAACTTGTACTCGTGTTTCGTCATGTTCATCATGCCCTTAAAATTTCAAAATAAATCAAGCCGAAATTATCACCAAAAAACATGACTTGCTAATTTTTTGCAACGCACATTATATATATATATATATATATATATATACATATATATGCCCAGAGTATTCGGCCTTGTCAACTATCTGTTGGATACAACACATCTGTTCTAACGGAGCACACACCCACGCATAACATCCAACTTACGTTACTTATTTTACCTTACGGATCTGTTCGCTTTATATATGGATCGCACCAGACACTATATATATACATAGTGACTGTTACGATCAACTCGGGATAATGCAATAGTAGCTACTCTGAAAAATAGCCTGTTGGAGGTGATTTTACACACGTTTATACCGCTCAATAACATCAATCCTATAAGCCTATCTTTTTAGCCGCTCTCCCTGGTCGTATGGTTAGAATAAAACGCCCACCCCGAGAAAGCTACAAAGATGACCTTTATTCTCGTCAGCTATTGCACCCATGCTCGGCATTGCAAGCGTTTCGCTCCACAGGTGACGAATAAGTACGCGTTGAACTTAACAATGAAAGGACCCCTTATTCTGGAGATTTCCCTGTCGAAATATCAGCCATATATATTCGCTTGCATTAGACCATATCGTCAAAATATCAGTCTTATTAGCGAGGAGTGCACTGCAGTCTCCTCACTAACACGGCTGGTACTGAGTGATTTTTTTTATTTGCATATCATTACGAGGCTGTATAAATAAATAATGTGAAAAATATCAGACATAATTCAGATAGAAGCATGAAGGGAGTTTGCAAACACAGAGATTTCGATCTTATGAAAATGACATAAAACCACTTTTATTATCGCATAAAAGAGTGTGTAGTTTATATATATATATATATATATATATATATATATATATATATATATATATATATATATATATATATATAGCGAAAGCGCATACACAAAGCGATAATCTACAAGCGCAAGTACTATTTGAATTTGCCCATTTGACCAACCGCTAAGCAAACAACTCGTTTATGAACTCACAACGGGCCACGGCTTTAGGTTATTGGACAGCTGCCTGCTTAGGTATATTGGAGCGTACATCAAAAAGTTATTAGCAATTCAAATTTGCTCAGCTGAAGCTGAGCAGATATGTCGCTTTGCGTGGAATCTGAGTCGATACTACAAAATTTAATCAGCGGGCTGATTTTGATATGGCGAACGAAGCATTGGCAGTCCTCTGTGGTGCTTTTTACGACCTTCGAATTGAAGATCAACATACAATAACCCAAGTTGTACTTTCTCGGACGTCCCACTCCCCTATAAACTTTCTCCAGGGGCGACTTAAATATGCATGATACCCTACTAGGGCTGTCCCCAACTACCCCCTGTCTGAGCTTAGTTTTCAATGAGCGTATGACGTGGAACAGCCACGCTAACATACTCCAACATACATTTGCACCTTTTGTCGCTACACTCGCCCATCTTCGACTTCGTGGGCTTCAAGTCTCTATTCTCGTCTTGCTGTATAAGGCGCTAATAAAGCCCCACATCTGCTACCGTAGTGTGGTCTTGGATGAGACCTACCAAAGTGCTATCGTGGCACTTCAGTCTCTGCAAAACAGGGCTATTCGTGCTATATTTGGTCTGCGACCTAGAGAATCTGTCGACTTCCTACCTAAAGAGCACGGTTGTTTTAATGTGAAACAGCTGACATGCTTTAACGAGCTGCCATTTTTGTTCGCAAAACCATCAACAATCCTATAGAGGCTGGCGACCTTTTCCAGACTCTATTGCTGCACTATTTCCCTTCTAAAACAGGCGACCTTACATTACCATTACTCTTCCGCCAAGACGCCTCCTTATTATGTCATTACTCATTATTATTATTATATTATTATTATTATTATTATTATTATTATTATTATTATTATTATTATTATTATTATTATTATTATTATTATTATTATTATTACTATTATTATTATTATTACTACTATTATTATTATTATTATTATTATTATTATTCGGTTTTACAATTGTGAGGCATGAACGTTTAAGCCAGGTTCATGATGCTCTGCTCATTTCCTCAATTCATGGCGCCTATGATAGAAGCCACGTTCCCCCTACAGACGGCCAAAGACATCATCTGTCTCAAAAACATGGCCTCACGTCGATCACCCGTAATATCTTCTATACGCTTTCAAATATCCTTCAGGATTTTCGCCGTATCAGTGCTAATGGGCCCGAGTGTCTCCAATGCAATGGGTACAAAGTGGAACCTCCTTGACAGCTTGAGATACTTCCCTCGTTTTTCAGAGTCCGCGCGTTCTGCAACCTCTCCAGATTAAACTGCGCTGTGACGTATATACGACAAAGTCATCAGAGTCAACAGGTTGGCCGCATGACAGACATGAGAAAGGCTGGCAGACGGGCGCGTTTATCGTAAGGGCTGATACCATGCGGAAGGAGTTGGGGTCCAGCGTGTGCCAAGCTGGCGGGAGGGCAGTGCTTGGAGCTAGCCTCCGCTAAAGGGATGTTGAGCCGCTAAAAAACGGCACATTCTCTTGATGATGTAAGCTTATCTATGATATCCCTTGATAATTTCTTACTTTTACAAGCGTCGAGAAAATGTTGGTTCACGTGCTCTTTCAGGGGGCCGGGGTCAAGTTGGCTCCTCATCGTCGCATCTGCCAGCATGGTAGTTTTCTTTAACACTATTCTTGCATCTTCATTAACAAGTGATTCCGCTAGAAAGCCAAACTGATTCAATGATGCAGCATAGCACACTGCGGCGAGGTCGGTGGACATTTTAATACCAAGGCCTCCGAAGGCTATTGGAAGGCTTGCTCTTTTCCATAAGGTCTCCTCTAAACTAATGCTTAATACCTTACCCAGATTAACCCTAGTAGTCTCGTCGTAAGCAGCGAGGCCTTCGGTATATGTGAAGGTCGGGGATGCTCGCAACAGATAGTTAAATCTTGGTGACCCAAGACTATGCCTCTACAGACAAAGGGCCGCCTGTGGGTGCATAATTGTCAAGCGTGGGCGGATTTTTACAAGAGCTTCTCGTTTTGCGCAAAGAACCCGTGGGATTCCTTCACACATGACGGGAGCACCCATAACATCTAGGTCATCTTGTGTCGTTATTATTATTAAGATTATTATTATTATTTACGAAATACTGCGTTGAGTTTAGCCAAGTCCTTCTCAAGAAAACCGTGGCATAATAACAACGATAATACCGACGGGTGATGTTATTTTATAATCCCGGCAAAATTGGCGACTGGTACAGAAAATAGCAGCGGGCTTAGGCTATCTCCCTGAGTGTAACCTGTCGTCGGGGAATGAAAATATTATATATATATATATATATATATATATATATATATATATATATATATATACAGGGTGTTCCTATTTGTGTGGCCAAAACGCTAGGGTATGGTCAAACTCGGTGAGAAAATCATTTTTGCCAATGGGTGGAAGCCGGGAAAACGTTTTGTTTAGGAGTGAGGATGAAATTTATAAAAGCAGTTATTCAGCCTTTTTTCTTCTACATAGTTGTGCAAAATCTACGTTTGCGGGAGAACCAACGCACAAAGGAACCGATCATACCGGCGTGTTTGGCGGAAAATTCTGCACAATAAAGTATACATTACTAGCTTGCGTAGCAAAAAGCGAATAGCCAGATTAAGGAAAGTCATAAAAAGTCAAAATGTTACCTTAACGCTTTTTTGTGCAACATCGTAATTTTTTCCATTACGACCGAAAATGTACGTTCAAAAGACTACTCTCAGGCAATAGCAAATTTAATGCCCACTGCATTTGTACCAAAGTGATGGTGCTGCGTTACGTAGATGCCAAGTAACTAAGCTTTTTCGATAGCCATATCGAAAGCGAAGGCATGCATATTTCCATAGGGCGTATGAGAAAGTTAGGTACATATTTTGAGGTTTGGTAGAACTCAACAAGAGAATAAATTTTCCTAGTGGAAGGAGAGGGCGGAAACGTCTTGGCAAATTTTTACGGTTCTGAACGTGAAAACTTGCACGTAAAACATAACAACTATGACTGTCGAAAAAGCTTAGTGACTTGACAACTACGTAACGCAGCACCATCACCTTGATACGAAAATGATGGGCATTAAATCTGCTATTGCCTGAGAGTAGTCTTTTGGACGTGCATTTTTGATCGTAATGGAAAAAATTACGATGTTGCACAAAAAAGCGTTAACGTAACATTTCGACTTTTTATGACTTTCCTTAATCTGGCTATTCGCTTTTTGCTACGCAAGCTAGTAATGTATACTTTATTGTGCAGAATTTTCCGCCAAACACACCGGTATGATCGGTTCCTTTGTGCGTTGACTGGTTCTCCCGCAAACGTAGATTTTGCACAACTATGTAGAAGAAAAAAGGCTGAATAACTGCTTTTATAAATTTCATCCTCACTCCTAAACAAAACGTTTTCCCGGCTTCCACCCATTGGCAAAAATGATTTTCTCACCGAGTTTGACCATACCCTAGCGTTTTGGCCACACAAATAGGAACACCCTGTATATATTATACATAGTCCTGTTAGGCGACTGCCCACTGGCTAGATCTTCTCGATTAACAGACTCCTGAAAATCGGGGGAGAGCAAGATTAAAAAGAAATTTTATATGATAATTATAAACTACTGTTTTTTAGGATAATAGCATGCTAGTTAATGGCAACCTCGTGTTTTAGATTAATTAAGTGTCATGACACAATCGGGGATTCGAAACTAACATTTTGGTGATCATACTCGGGATGATGATTGTACATGGTTTGAATTTGTAAGATTTTTTCCTGTTAAACCAACATTTAATTGTCCAAGCGAGCTCGTTGCAATATATAATAATAATTAGAGCAGGATGGCAAATTCCTCCTTCTTCACTGCGAACTAGCTAGTTCACGTGATCCATTTTCTTGAAAGTTATGTGTCATTGTAACAAACTATTGCTCGACTTAATATTTTGTGCTTAAAAATAGATCATCTAAAGGCGGTATCTTCTAGCCCATTATCAGACTAAAGTATTGCGCATAATCGAAACCCAATTTTCCAATTATCACTAAACAATCGAATGTATAAAATTAAGCCTCAAAGCCGGACACATCAGTGACATATTTTGTTGAACTTTCTAATGTGAGTTGCCGAAAGTTGTTGAACGCAATTGTTATCACCTTGACTAGGCGATTGTAATGATTTGCGCCATGTTCTTTTAATTCTGAATTGAGCTGAAATTGAATTCATTGTAGTAACACATACCTCCCTACACGTACACACAAGCCATCTCCTACCCATCCTGTCCTTAACTTCCTGAATGTCAAAATCTATGCAACACAAAATCGAAATGTTAAACTACACAGAATGCATTTCCAACTGAGCAGGCTCATATTCTGCCAGATTATTCAGGCTCATATCCTGGCAAAAAGTTGCCCGGAAATGACGCTCCTGCATACGAATGGCAGTCGGCTTTATAAAAAGTCGGTGCGAGAAGCTCATCTGGAACAAAAGATAAAAGCACAATACAAGCTTTTCAGGGAATCCCAGCTTCATCCACATAAATTGCTGTGCTCCACTCGCGACCGACGGCCTGCTCAGTATCATTTAAAAGGCTGGATGGTTATTTTTGACAGATGTTTGCTAGGTCATCAACGGTCCACAGTTGCACCCCGATGTGCGTCTCCGTTTGGAGCCAAACACAACCAAAACCCGACAGGAACTGGTTCGGTTTATCGGTATCTCGGAACTTCTGAATGCAATCTGCAAGTTTGTGTGTGCAAATGTAGGAATCCAACCCACTAAAAAGCAGTCATGTCCCAATTTTCGCATCCGATCGCGAACTGCATAAGCATAACTTCAAGCGATCGTAGAGGAAGAGTAATTTAATTAGTAACTTAGCTATAACATGTCATATTTAAACGGCTTTTCTTCTCATTGGCGCGAAGAATGTTCTCAATAGTACGAGCAACGCTGGTCCAGTCGTCACGCAAGTTAGATATATATATATATATAACGCGAATTATAAGCTTTATGAGCCTTCCAGTCTCGGTTTCAGCCTTTATGAACTCAGTTGGTGTCAAAAAGTTTATTGTGAGGTCGTTGGGCTAAGTGTTGCTGCAGAAATTCGTTTTCTAGATCCAGTGTATGCGCTTATGATACATCGCCCCACGCGCTAATCCGCCTCGGTCACGCGACAGTTGTGCTCCCGAGAAAACATCGTGAGTTGAGTGTTCATCGCTGTGCATTGCTGGACTCGTGCGCGCACTCGGATTCGCCCTGAACCGGTGCACTAAGTGAGTGCCGTGTCGGAGTGTGTTATGCGTCCGTTGTAGCGAACCGAGGATCGGCAAGCGCACGTGCTCTCCCTTTACCACTCCTCCTTGTAGAAGATGTGGTGACTGCTTGAGTGGTGCTCTACTTAAGTGCGGAGAATGCAACCGTGAATTTCACATAGCTTGCAAGTTCGGTGACGAAAAGGACCCCAGCGGAGAACGCGGTGCATTGTGGCTTTGTCGTCTTTGCTCATCACCGGCTGCGAAATTGAGCACCGAGGAGTTTTTGGCAGTGCTCGACAAAGAACCCTCACAAGTGATTTTGCAAACTTTGCTACCCATTTAGCGCTACGGTTGAGTGCTCTTAAAGAGCGTGTGGCTAACCTAGACAGACCTACGAACGCATCGTATGATGCTTCTGATAGGGTTACTGAACCAACTGAGATTGGTAAGCAGGGAAGCCAGCGTAGCCCCAAGGTACCCCCAAAATCAGTGTTGATTGTTGGAGATAAAACCGTCCGTCAGCTGAAGGGCAAAATACTCGAACAATTACCGAAGAAGATCCCGTTAGTAATTCGCGTGCGTTCGAAGTCAGATGCAGCTACGGCATTGACACAAGCACAGGATTTCTTGGAGAAAAACCCACAACCAACACACGTCATTGCCATCTGTGGATACGACGAATGCATGGAATTCAACAAGGACGTTTTCCTCGGCAAGGTGTCTGAGTTCGCCGGAGCCTTGAAGTCGCAGCGACCGAATTGCTCCGTGTTTGTGATGACGGTTTCTCAATTCCAGAAGGAGTGCAAGGATGCTAACGACGGCTTACTCCAAGGAGCCTTGACGGAAGACTTCGATGTGATTAATATGATTCGGACGCATCGGGCCATTGTACACAAAGGAATTTATTCGTATAGTGATCTCACGGATGCGCGGACGGCCGGCGGGCTATGGCCAAAGCCATAGACCGCCGGGCTGCTACTTTCTTAGGTACCCGCACAATCCCGTTGAACAAAATCCCGACCGAATCAACTATGGGCGGCCCGTCGACGAACACCTCGAAAGGAAGTGCGCGTATATTGTATGTATATTGTATATGTCTATATACCGAGCAAGGTGGCTTAGTGGCAAAGCCTTTGCCTTGCATTCGGGAGGACCGGGTTCGAGACCGAGACCGGCCACTCTTAAATTGGTTTGCATGGTTTCCAATTTAGACAAGGTAAATGCCGGAGTGGAGTAAACTTAGCCATGACATGAAAAATCCGTACACGGGCAATTGCCTTACGGAAAAATCTAAAAAAAAAAAAAATATTTTATATTTTATACAATTCTTGTAGTTGCATTTGTGAGCTCCTGACGCCGAGCCAAATCTTTGTACTTAGTTATTATCGACACTAAATGTGTGAATAAATGGAATTTGTATATGAGCCATCCAAAAGTGCTGTCGTCAGCTCTAGGTAGACGCGCGCGCTGAGCGGCCCTATCCCGGACACCGCAAAACTGCATGCCCAGGCTTGTCCTCGGTTTTGCCTTCCCATTTCCCGCCTTTTTATGTTTGGATGCGATAGTGATATCGCCGTCAGAAAAAGCTGCGGGTCCAGACCTCGTTCGACACAAAACGATAACCTTAGCCCGCTACTATTTTCAATATTGGTGCGCGATCTGCAGGACAAAATCCAGTCGCTACTCTTAAATTAGCACACTAATAAACGCTAATAACCTTGTTCTCTAGTTCCGTAGTTGATTTCGCTCGCGGCAATCGCTTGCATCACTGCCAACGTTTGTTGACCTTAACGCTCTAGTATCAAAAACTAAAGCGTTTAAGTTTCTTCTTTTAATAATTTGTCGTTTCATGGTATCGTAGAACCTCATCGATTGTCGCTGAATGTTGTTTTCATATGGCACCTTCTTTCATATGGCCCTACCTATCGAAAACGAACCTAGAAGTACTTGACGAAATTAAAGACATTTTTCTCAGAAGAGTGCTAGTAGTCCACCGCACTAGCCGCAACCGTATTGTTAATTTATTGGCCTCGACACTCGACTTTTTATGGAGGATCTCAAAATGACTTATGCTTTACAGAGAACAGAGGCTTTCAAAAATCATTTTGCTTGAATGACATATCAACCAAGTGCAAATGCAAACTATGCGGAAAAAACGTGTGGTCCGTATCAACTTAAACAGTGTACAAGAGCGATATTGCTGACGAAAGTAAAATATTCAAAGATGTATGTGTATAAACTAAGTACTGGTTAATATACAATAACGTGTCGTATAAAGAAAGCCACCATGGTCCATATATAGCACAGACTGAATAAAATTTGAACCTTCGTTAGATGGCGGGTCTTTTTCGTTATGCTTATTAAACTTTGTGAGCATCAAGGTTCTTCTTCACCGTGTGAAAAAGTAATTTAAATTTTAAAAAATAAATGTCGTTTTGGGCAAGGGCCGATGAAGATGAACGGTATAACGGGATGTTTTTAGTTTTCATTTGTGTCATTTTTCTGCCCTGACTCTTGTGTGTAACCAAGCGCTGTCATGAAACAGGATTTGTACGATCGTACAGGTTTGTCCTAAAAGTGATTGGACTGATTTTTTTTCGCCGCGACTGTACTTCGGAGCGTGCGCGCGCCGACTGGATTCGGTAGAGAGCGCTCCTAGCTAACGAACGAGTGGCTGTTCGGTTGTCTCTTAGCAACGGGAGAATCAGGACAGCCATTTTCGCGCGACGTGTTTCTGTTAGTGGTGCAAGCCGAAAATGCAGCGTTCGCTAGACCAGAGGTAATTGTGTGTGAAACTCGGTAAATCTGCAATAGAGACGTTTGAAGTGATCAAGCAGGCTTACCCAGATGTTGCTTTAGCAAGAAGTGGTGTGTTTCGGTGGCACGAAGCCTTTTGGGAGGGCCGGAAAGAGGTTGCCGATGAAGACCGTGCTGGAAGACCTTCGACCTCGACAAACACCGACAATGTGACTCGTGTGCGCAAAGTTTTGAACTCAGACCGTCGACTAAATGTTCGTTTAATTGCCCAGATGTTAAATTTACCAAAAGAGACTAAAGAGACTCAAACGAAGGGTCAATCGGGTCCGACAAGACATCGCGGCCGACTGGAAGTTGCATCACGACAACGCCCCGGCTCATACCGCCTTTCTTGTGAACAGCTACCTGACCAAGGCCGGCATCCCAACGCTTCCGCAGCCGTCCTACAGTCCAGATGTGGTCCCCCCGGCCTTTTTTTTGTTTTCTCACCTGAAAAGGACGATGAAAGGCAAGCATTTTGAGACGACAGAGGGGATCCAGGTAGCATGCACCGCGGCTCTCAAAGCTATTCCGGAGAATGCCTACCGTGACGCCTTCGATGCTTGGAAATCGCGCTGGCAGCGCTGCATAGACGCGGAAGAAGCCTATTTTGAAAGTTTTTAAAGAATTGTAACAATTGGTTTAATAAATAGGACAAACTTTGTATTCCTATAGGTTGTATATTTCACACCAATTAAGTTTAATATACTATCGGCATCTTTAGCCTTAGTCGGAGTATTTCACAACATGATAAACAGTCTGACATGAAATACACAAAACGGCGTCCACACAAATTAGATCATTATTTTTCATCACCTGAAGCAGCGCCTTGCATTTCTCAGAATGAGCCCCATTATGGATTCTGGTATTGAAATCACCGCCGACAATAGTTGGTATAATCAGGTTTAACCCTAAAGATTGAGAGATTATTGTCTCAGCAATCTCTACGAAATCGAATGTGGGGGGACGTTTGCCCTCTCGGCTGAGAGCACTACGCAGGATTCAGCTTTCCTTTTGCACTGCATCGGTAGTAGGCGTTTAGGTAGGCATATAAAAAACCTCGTCAAGTCCGGTTGCGTAATGCATTTGCCTGCGCCTCGCGACCGGAGGAACTACATAGAAGTTCAGGTTTGAGCCCACCGTTGCACATTTTGTATTTATGGGGGTCCGTCTATGAAACAATGCGAAAAGCAGCAGCCTGGGCGTTAAATCTTGACTGTGGGTCAGCCCGAAAAGTTTATGTAGATAGCCTGCCCAGAGGTCTTCCTCCCACCACCTGGCTGTCATACATACTACAGGTGAGACAGCCAGTTGATGAAGCCCCCGGCCTTGTCACACCATTGATATGTTGTAGCTCGTCCTGCTGAGGAGTGAAATGTCAGTCATCTTAAATATGTCATCACATGCAAGCCTACTGCCCCCTTGATTTCATCACACTTCTAGAGCAGCACTCGTAGAGGTACGCTCGTAGAGCACATGCCGCTACGCTTGCAGTTCTAGAACTGATCAGTTACTTGCGGGGACTTGGGCCGCCAGGCGCGATAAACCTCTCCTTAACCATCCTCTTGTAGGGAGCGTGCCCAACCCAGCGATGCCGCAGGCGTTCCTTCGGCTAAAATGCATTTGTGCAACAGTTTGCGTAGTCGCCGTCACGCAGCGCCACACGGAAAACAGCGTCACCACCATGTGTATGCAACTTCCAAACCTGCTTTGACAGTTAACGCTTATCCAGTTGGCCACGCTTGCAGCCCCACCGTCGACGCCTTCAGTGTCGGTCGTGCCACTCTCGAGACGGCTTTGTTGTTATCGTAGCTGACGACGTCACTTTACCGCCACCCGGTGGTTTCATTTCAACAACAACGCCGTTTAGGTTGTTGCTACTGCAGTTACCATGTACGCGACCTGTTAGTGATCGTAACATGTATGCAAACTGCAACCTACAAGAGAAATTGTTTCCCCCGTATTAACCGTGGAAAAAAGCCGGCCCGTCGTCGTCGTCGATCCGCCACATAAATATCTCCACTATAAACGCAATACAACCATCATAGTATGGAACTATCGTTACAGTTTCAGTTCTATAGAAACACATTGTCACGCTGAGCCTTTCGGAGTAGTTCAAGGTCTTTGTGTTTATAAGCCAAGTGTTAACTCTTTGAAAGCAAAGTACCCCCTTCATTTTACCCAGAAAGAACACGGTGTACTCGAACCAAAATAACTTAGTTGAAATGGATACACGTACAGACAGCCCCAACAATACAAGTCTTTTCTTGTTGATAACACACGAACGTTTCCACCAGGAGATGCTGAACAGAAAGGAACCATGGTAACTGGCAGGACTTTCTGGCTGATCTTAAATATATGCACGGATACAGACTTGGATTAAGCATTATATCTAGAATTAAAACGTTATGTTCAACCACATATATAGAAAAGTAATGCGTGGTAGGCAAATTAATAATTCAATTGTTAACTGTTAAGGATAATGCGCGTTTTTTCCATTTATGCGCGCGTGCTTGCAAATCGTTTACAACCTCATCTGCTAAGGACGAGTACTAACATCATTTTTGAATAAGACAGTTTACAGACACATTGGTCGACAAATATACTCCTTGGGTAAGCACGCCGCGAAATAAAGCGGACCGATATATATAAATTTAAATATATATAGATATATAAAGAGAGAGAGCTGTATGTGTGAAGAAACAGTCAAATAATACACGTTGCAGTTGGACATTCGCCGCAGTGCTATTAACGTTGAGTAACGTTCAGCGCAGTTGATTGGATTCTCTCAGCAGAAGTGGTTCAAATAAAACAGTTATCTGGCGCTAAAGCACGTAGTCAACTGAAGAAGGGAGCGCATAGCACTTCAATGCGCACACTTCGGCAGATGTAATAGTTGAGGCGCACCAATAAGTGTTTTGTTTCTTTTTCACTGCGAGTTATTCAGCCATGCAGAGCAAATTTTGTGTACGATGCTTCCCGCGTCTGCTTCCCGTCAGATGTCCGCTAACACCATCTCTATATGCATCCTTTGACGCAATCTGTCGTGGAATGTGGTAATTCTTTACGCAATGCATGATGGCGCCCAACGAGACGACCAGGACGAAGTTTCCATATGAACGTCACAAGTCTGCAGTTGCATAGCTGTTTTCATATATATATATATATATATATATATATATATATATATATATATATATATATATATATATATATATAGTACATTTTTGCCGCAAGCATTTCTGTCACAAGCTACTCCGATTGCGTGAAATGAATATGGGGTACTACAATGGTGGTGGACAACCAGAAGGTTCGCGCCAACAAGATGAATGCCAATTCATAGGCGGAGCTGCGAGAGTCCTGAATCTATAGCAAATTCACCTGTTCGCTGTGAACAGAGAACAGCAATGACTATCCGTTCATACAATCTACGAGAAGAGCTGTCGCATCAATCCGCTCGCCTTGCCAAAACATTGACTTATGACATGTTACTTTATTGTTCCCCGGAAAGGAGTCCTACCTTGATACGTGTGTCTTTTTCAGTAAACATTTTATAATGCGCCATTTACAGCAAACATTTGCGGTTCAGCAGCCTGCCCTGGTTGCCTTTCAAAGAAACCCAATGACATATTTGTTCCAGGTAAACCTTAACTAGAATAGACAGTGCGCGATTGTTGTATATATATATATATATATCCTTCAATGGTCAGTGCTGGCGCGGCCCGAGCTGGTCATGCTTCGGCTCTCGCCGAGGCAGGCAAGGTTAGAAAGTACCAGAACATCGGATACCCGTACGGGTTTGACCCACTTGCCTTCGAGACCCTTGCGGGCCGGGTCCGTCCACTCGCAGTCTGCTACAGAAGGTCGGGAAGCGGCAGATTCTAGCCAGCGAAGATAAGCGAGCGGGTGATTTCCTCAGACAGCGCCTGTCGCTGGATGTGCAACGGAGCAATGCGGTCTCGATTCGGGAAACCCTCCTGAAATGGTTGGTCCCTACACTGGATCGCCCGTAATGGTGCACACGTTCGCAGGGACCCAAATGTCATG
The DNA here is from genome assembly GCA_003439945.1 of Dermanyssus gallinae. Taxonomy (NCBI): domain Eukaryota; kingdom Metazoa; phylum Arthropoda; class Arachnida; order Mesostigmata; family Dermanyssidae; genus Dermanyssus; species Dermanyssus gallinae. Next base: position 17,254 of record QVRM01005019.1, read on the forward strand.
TTCTGACTGCGTATGATTGATTACATTAAATAAATAAGAAACCAGAAAGATAAACATAAAAAATAATAATATTAAAACTACATTATTTTAATATACATAATTGGGTGAGAATTCGAATGTACTTGTATTTACGCTTATGTAATTATTATTCTATTAGTTGCCTATTTTTAATATATATTTATAATCCCACATGGATAGGATTTCTGTGAGTGTTTTATATAAATATATCAATACAATTATGTTTGCACTTTCAATTACTAGATTGAAGTAAACGGAGACCTTTCTTAATTTTCTATTCTGGGCCCAGTCGTGTTCATCATTTATCAATCATATTCCTCACAGGATATTTCTGTAAGATCAATATTTATGTCGATAATGTGTCGCTAATGTTTTGTTTTTATGTATGTATATTTTTTTCATTATGCGGCTCCTTTACTCTAGTGTACTTAAACCGGCATTAGAGTGAGTACGCGACGTCGAGGAAAGTTTGACGTCGTTGTATGGTTTAAGTGTTGATACCAGCATAGTCTGCATGATTTCGTTTCAATTGTAGCAGGAAATTCTCATATTATTAACAACAAAAAGTCTAAGATCGATTTTCGATAAAAATCTAAAAGGCATACTCACCTCCACAATGTTCCCGTTAGATGATATGCAGTGTAGCGCCGCTGTGCAAATTTAAAATGGTCGGTAAGCAAGGGCAAGGAAGAAATAACGTCTCACCGCCGTCTGGCCTGCCTTATTCCATACAATTTAACGGATACAAACGTCATGTCCCAGTTAAAGTTTCAGAAAGAGGGAGTAGATAGACTAGAGATGGCTGTTGCCACTCTAGTCTATCTACTCAAAGTACTAATTTGCAATTAGTAGCAAATGCCTACTAATTGCACTGCCTGACACGGGTTTTTGCTTCATAACTAGTTAATACGAGCAGGCTAAAAAATGCCTGGCTTAGTTAGCTTGCTAGCGCGCTTATAAGCGCAAGCAATCACACGTCTCTATTTTAATACACGGCTGAAATTTTCTGTAAATTGCTTAAACATATTTTGAGAGAAACAGACGTTTAGCTACCTGAGACTAACGTCCCACGTTTTTCTTCGCCGTCTCCGTTGTCTATGCACATGTGTATCACCAAAATGTACCGGCAATTTATTGAGGCACCGAGGCCAGCTAACGCTTAGTCAGTTTGTAACGACGAGTCACGGAACGATAGCTGCTTGTCAAACAGCGGTGTCCGGGTTCGACGATGTTAATGTTGATACTTTCCCCTTGACAGTACCTAAGCGTCCCTGTTTGGTCAAATCGACTGGGTATTCACGTTTTGAGCGCAATCCAATTATTGTTGTGGTCGAGCTCTCTCTCCTTACATCCGCGTTACCGAAGTCACGTCATAACGGCGAAGACGGGTTCACCCGTCTCTCCCTATATATATATATATATATATGTATATATATATATATATATATATGGAAAGTTGCGATGTTTGTACGGCTTGGCATTGATGGCGCACAAGAAAAAAGTAGAGACGCACGCAGGTTCAGTGGCCTTGTAAGTCCCACACTGTCTGTCGCTAGTGACGCATGCATATCAAGCCGTTTCGAAACATTCAATGTAAACAAAAATGTATGCTACGAGACATTCAATGTACGCAAAAATGTGTTCGGCAGGTACGACACCGAAGTTTCTCTTTTTACCGAACCTGCACTACAGCCGCCGTCGTCAACATTCCCTTTGCTTTCGATTTCGATAAACTATAAGCATATTTAGGCTCTATGCTGGCTTGCCGTATAGGCAACAGGCAAGCTCATTGACCCAAGCACAGCAAAAAGCGGACAAAACGCGTGTTTGTCTGGTTGTCTGGTTGTGGGCGACGCTAATGTAGGCATGTATGCTATGTTCATATAAAATGTACATACCTAGGGGAAGTAGCTCTGTTATAGCAGTCTTGTTTTCATTGGCGCGTTTTGAAGTCTCCAATTAAGCTTGCGATTAGTTAGCAAGTTTATAAGCCAAACGGCTTTATCGTGTACGCAATGGGATCCGCAAGGCGGCGTCGTGCAGCTGAGCTGCCCCAGAATATTGCCAAACAAATCTAGAGAGCAGACGGTTTTACTGTGCGTTTTTCGTTGTCTTCCTTGTTTCACTTTCGGTCTAGGAAAGACGAAAATTTAATACATAATGAATTAATTTGTCCATCCATCGACTTGTGGCCTAATATGCCTGCCTGATAATGACGAAATTAACCAGCTAAGCGGAAACTAGATTTTGTAAATGGATTTATTATTATAAGTTGGGTTATCATTACTATTTATTGGTTATTATTGGAAAGTGGATCAACAGATGCTTAATATATGCAATAAAAAGACGTCTAACTTATTCTTCTATTCGGAGGGTTTTCATGAACCACAGGATGAATGTTAATCCAAACAATGCTGGAGCAAATGTGATCGATACCACGCCGCGGTATGCCCGGCGGTTAGGTCTATAGCAGAACTAGCAAAACGGTAGATTGTTGGTGTCTCGAAACATTTTGATGTAACATACCCACATTTACCCAGATTATGTGTTAATAACGAAACGAAAATTAGTATCTAGGTCATACCATTTTACGTAGTTTATGATAATTAAATGATAAGTTATACGTTCGTTACAAAGGGCCAGGAGACGTCATTCTGAAACTATCTACGTACAAAGTTTCTCGCTAAGCTCACGTCTAATTAGCGTATGCCAGACGCTTATAGTAATGTCGTAAAAATGAATCTTACACCACCTATTTTAGAATCAATAAATTTCAACCTAGTTGAAATTTAATAGTCCTTGATTTTCCCAATCAATATATCCCAATTGAGGATACGGGTGTCCAGTAAAATCAATACCTTAAAAATAATTTAAAATATCCAGACATATAAGATCGCCAAGTTAAATAAAACACGTGACTTAGCTAAGGTTGTAAGCATCATAGTATAGACAGGGTGCAAACTCTCTTAAAAACTAGAAGTTAAAAGTTGTGTGCTCATTGGGATGCCGCAAAGTGTTACCATCGCTCAAAAGCACACAGGAAAAAGCATTTCGCGACAGTGCTTATCGATGCGTAAGCGCAATCCATAGGGCATTTGGCATGGGGTACTGTAACCGTAGCCGAGACTTGAACTGACCACTACACATCCAAGTCAAAACTGCACTCAAAGCTTGGAACAGCGCCCGGTGGCAGGTCTTTTTTTGCGACCGCGAAGATAGCGACCGCCATTTGTACCACAAACTGCAAATAAAGGGCAAGATAGGCGCGCAAGAAGTCATATTTCATGATGATAACGCCACCGCTCACACCTCTAAAGCCGCAGTAACCAAATTGCACGGCAGAATTATCCTGATCTGGTCTCTGGCCATCACTTCTTCCAAATCTTTAGATCTGGTTTAGAAGAATGGTATTTTCGGCGAATGAAAAAGTATCGCCGCTTTGTCACAACCAGCATTTGTGTTATTTTCGCAAGTTTCAGTTATACCAATGGTACAGTAAATGTTTGTAAGCGGCACTTGAAGACTAACACTATACATACGTTCAACTAGGTATTGCTTACAAATTAGCCAGAAACGAGAATGCATGCTAATAAGGACGATGTGGCTTCAGTATAATAATATGTAAATTGATAGATTTGTCCGTCGATACAGATAACACTGACAACACACTGTTAGGTTAGTGTTAATAAGACGCCATACTGACTTGTTGGTAATACATTCATTTCACGACCAACTGCAGGTATCTAGACATGGTTCTAGATCTAGGATGTGATCTCGTTTGCCGCGTTCGTACTTTGATGACAAAGTAACATAGACAAACTGTATTGCCTGAATCTACTCGGCCGGTCTCATTTCCTATCTGTACGCAGATGGCGCACGAGGCGCACGTATCAGAGTTTGTTCAACTAAAAAGGAAAAACGCAATTTTTGTAGTCGGTGCGTCGACGTCTTCGTCGTCGTCGAGGCGTTAGGCTGTGCCACAAATAGATGACCTTGCGCCGCCGCTAAGCTTGAGAGTTCAGCTACTGCTGTTGTTGTTGTTGCTGCTGCTGCTGCCGCCGGTGGCTCCGGCGCTGAAGCAGACGCAATTTCAATGTTTCCTCGCTATCGCGCCTATCTACCGGCGCCAAATCGTGAAGCGGCAGCGGATACTATATATGAATAGTGAACGACAACAACGGTGAATGGAAAAGCACCGACGACAAAGGTCTACCTTTGTAAAGGTGTCTCCTCCTTACACTCCCCCCCCCCCCCCCGTTCAGAAACAGAAACAGCTAGTCAGTAAACGACACGGTAAACGGGACTAGACGGAAACGACATGGTACTCACTGTCGTTATGATCGCCATATGTTTGCAGCAGCCAATTGTAATAGTAGTAGTAATAGCAATATTGGTATTCGGTAACCTTTGGAGTGGGCGCCCGTAGTTTTGGACTACCGCCATCGACTTCGGTATATATATATATATATATAGAGAGAGAGAGAGGGGGGGAGAGAGAGTTAGCCAGAAGGTTCTTAAATGATTCTGAAAGCATTTAGAAATTCATTTCCTATATGCTGCGTTACTTCAGCCAATGACATACGCATCAACCCCTTCTATTATTCCAGAAGTTCAGGGCCCACGCAAAATATTATGAAAATATTCGTAGAGTACATGTTGGGCGCGACCCAGGCGTGCGAATTGGAAGCGAAAGTAATACAGAAAATGCTAAAAATAAAGCACAGAAGATGTAAGGAGAGGCAGAATGTTTTCGACGCCGCCGCGGCTAAGGAAAGCCCAACTTTGATTCAAACGGGTTTGTAAGTGCTGGCACAAACTGCGCCTTACAAGTGGGGGAACCCGAGAACGACCCCGGCCAGTTGATCCGCTAGGGCACTCGCCACTTCTCCTGATAGCCCAAAGAACTGTTATATGGAGATCTGGGCCATCAGAGAGTGAAATTTAAAAGGGGGAGGTGCGTTTAGTAGGTATGGGTCTCAGCGGCATAACATCCATTCGCTAGGGTTGAGTCCCACACAGCTCGAGATGGAAAGCGACATTTCCTACTCGTAGCGGTAGTGCGTAACTACATTTAACCCTCCTCCACAAAAAGAACTCTCTCTATTTACCTTTGGCTAACACTCTCTTAATGAGAAACACGGTAAAGGATCTTTTGATACCCTACATTAAACATATGACAATTTGACATACCGACTCACTTCGCCTCGAGTATACTCTTGTGCGAATTGT
>QVRM01005019.1:27500-56659 GCA_003439945.1 Dermanyssus gallinae
ACAGTTTCTTTTCTAAAGGATGCACTTTATCGAGATATGGTTGGATTTGTGGTAGCCAATGTAATTAGGATTTGGCAGTGGACATGTCAAAGTGTGTTTTATTAAATGCATCCCTCGAAAAGCCCTTGAAATTAAATTAAGTCCTCTGTTACGCCTCGATGAATTCCTAATAGAGCCCTGATAACTCATTATAGTCACCATGTAACGATTGCAAATATTTTATTGAACGCGTTTATTTACGTCGGGTACGTCCCAGGCGATGGCGCAAATTAACGGGGGTCTCGTAGATGCGACCCTGTAAGTAGCCCGAAAGCAACACGTTGAATCTTCCCGCTCAGAAGCGTGCACATTTTCCACTTAACCTCTTAAGACGTAGATACAGTATTAATACATAGTTGTTCACCCTTTTACCGGAGGGTAACTCAAACTTTTACAGAGAGACAGAAAGAGGCGATTTTGATGTAAATGCGGGCGGTTGTGGCTCAGCGTTGGCCTACGACTGAAAGTATGTTCTTTAAACACGCTTTCTTGAATAAACAAAGCTTTATCCGTGAAGGGTGCAGAAGTGCAGAAAGTCCACCTATTTTTCCTTTTTCTGCAAAAACTAAAGACAATAGTCAATATGTTGCTAGTAATCAGTCGTTTTGCCTGAACTCGCCGTCGCAGATGTAGATCTTTGTCGAGAAATACAATGCGCACGGTATCACATTAGTGGGCTACTCTTTTATGTTAAATGAGCTGTCAAGAACCCGCGCAATTAGTAGTATATTTTTCCGTGATTGTTTGGGCTAGTATTAATATAGTATTATAGATGATGTCGATTATTATCATAATAACAGCTTAGTAACTAGGCAACTACGTAACGCAGCACCATCACTTTCGTACGAAAATGATGGCCAATAAATGTGCTATTGCCCGAGTGGTCAGCTGAGCGCTAGCTTGCGTTTGGTGTCATTCGGATTATTCGCCGAACACGCCGGTATGATCGGTTCCTTCATGCGTTCACTGATTCTACCGCAAACTTAGATTCTGCACAACAAAATAGGGGAAAGAAAGCAAAACAGCTTCTTTTATACATTTAATCCTCGCCCCTAAACAAGACGTCTCCTTCCTTTCATTAGAAAAATTATTTTTGACGAGTTATACCAAACATTAAAATAAGTACATACGGTTATGGAAGACCTTATATATATATATATATATACACATATATATAAATACCTCAAACATATATATATATATATATATATATATATATATATATATATATATAGCGTTTTTAAGTGTTTAATCTGGCTGGTCCTGGTCGAACCGACTATTGTGACGAGCGATGTAGGGTAGAGCGTTGTTGCCTTGAGACAGCCCACGAGCTTAGACGTGCTATTCTAGGCAAGAAAGGCTCTATGCTGAAGAAGCGGCGGCGGCGGCGGCAGCAACAGCAGCAGCAGTAGCTACATTGTGGGTTACCTCGCCGCCGTTGGTTGAGGAGCGCTGTGGCCACGTCGAACCACAACGTGGTCGTTATTGTTGTCATCATCGCATGTCCGCATTCAGTCGCCGTTCTCGCCGAGCTCGATCTTGCTGGGCGGAAGAGGAGGCGCGCTTTTCCGGCTAACCGGCTGGCTCCCTGTTCACCTTCCAACGCTTTCATTGTTGTCAATTTCCGACGCGCAGGCGCTTCCAGGTTCTTGTTAGCGCCTCTTCTCTCCGCCGCCGACTTCGGCTTGGAATGCCAATGGGAGAGAAAATTCTTGTCTCCAGGACAGCAACGGCACGGGCATGCGAGCATCCAGCGCCTATACGGCAGCAGCAGCGGCGGCCGGAGCAAGGACATGGCATGCCACGCGCGAATAAACCCGTATTACTTCACGGTGAGGGCGAATTACGAGGCAGGCGTCTGTAGACGGCGGCGACGACGATGATAACAGCCATGCAAGGATAACTCGAGCAGCAGCCGGCGGATGATGGTCGCGACCATGAGCGTTTGGCCAAGCACAACGCTCGACACGAAAGTCTCAGCCAGTGCCTGGCTTTCTCGCCAGCTTTAATGAATTAACGCCGTTTAGAAAGCAGCAAGGAGGCAGCAGCGGCGGCTGCGGCTGCGGCGGTGGCTGGCGTCTAGATTGCAGTATCTGCTACGGAGAAATAAACATGTGCCAACAGCTAGCCGAGTTGTTTCACTGTCGTTTGTGTCTTGGGTTGGCTTGCCTTCCTTAATAACGATAACACACACGCACGTGTTTAGAATACGCCGGATGCGCGAACGCGCGAAGCTGAGAACAAATCGGCGTACCAAATCTGCTCGCCGCGGCTAGAGGTCTAAGCGAAACAAAATCGCTTCGGCTTACTCATGCCGTTCAACCTGCTGACCACCTTGGTTTGACCTTCGGCGACTACCTTACTTGTGGCCGAGATTAGTGCACTCAGGCACTATAAAAGGCGTGAAAAGTGCTGCATATGCTATATAAGTGTGTCATGGGAACAGTAAAGTAAAGAAAATCTTCTTGACTGTTTCCCCCATTGGAATTGCTTTTTCAACCACACATTAGTGCCGCCATACGCAGCTATTCCTCCTTGCATAGGTGAGGGATGACGCTTTGACTAATGCTAGACTAGTATCCCTACAGACGCTGATGTCTGTATTACCTGCTTAGCTAGACTGTCATAGCTGTTGCATCAGGGAAGCTGAGAATGTGAATTCTCACCCCGCGCGATAGTTGCATTTGCCGGGAACAGAGTGCAGACCGTCCGTGTAGCGAAATCTTAGTCGTTAGTTCAGTTCATGCGAAAGAATACTAGCACCAACACTGCCGTTTTTTGTCATATAAATACCTCAAACATAACAATGATTAGAATTACGCTTCTACATGTTAAGGGAGATTTTCTATTAAAACAAGAACATTCCTACCAGACAGCTCTTATCTAGCTCTGTAAGTAGTCGAACATTTAGAGCGTATTTGTTCAAGTTTGACTATCATCTTCTCTAAGAGAGTATTAAATGCAACAACCTCTATTGGCACAATACAACTGCAGTCGGTAGAAAGAAATGTTTAACAAAACTCAACCATCTTCTAATCTGCAAACTCGTCTCAATTTCCTGAGCCCTCTTAGTGCCCCTCAACAATCGACAACACGGCTAATCACTCAGGTTGTAGCTGAGAATCGTGGCTAAAAGACAAGCTGTTACTCCAAGCGGCATGAGTTACGGTGGCTGCTCAAAAATATTTTCAGACGATTTTCAAAGATTTCGCTCTGTGAAATGATAAACTAGCACAGTTAACGATAACTCGATTGGAAACCGTCGCCCAGCCGTCGAATAGCGCCAACTGCACCTTTCCTTGTACCGATGTGAACTGCTACTCAGCTTGGGTGTACATATAAGGCCTAATTAAAAATCCAGAGAAGGTGAAAACACGGGAGCGACTCGAGGCTAACGCACTTGTGTGTATGGTGATACCGTCTCTGTATGGGTTAGTGGAAATAACTTTTGGACTAACGTTTTTGAGGCGCGCGTCATGCCACACTAAATGTTTACAACCAAGTCTAAAACACAAGAATTCAATATGCACTTTAATTGGGTGAACAAAAAAAGACTTGCAAGTGTGAGTCCGGCGACAAAGATGATGGTCCAAAACGATGACATTTATTTCCCTCAAAACGATCTTACCTCATAATTGCCATTTTCTGGTCCATGCCTCGCTCGAATTTATGACGAAGACATTTGACAAACATGGTTAAATTGTTTACGGCACAAGCACTTTGAAACGAAAGTAACGACCTACACTGCGTCGAGACCTAGTATTAACAGTAATAACATATATATAGGATATATATTTTTTCATATGGCACTACCATCCATTATATCAGTTAAATCTTGTAGCAGCCCGAATGCTGTCACCTACTGCGTATTACATACCTTAAAGCTGTTTTACAATTTCGTATAAATGTATATATATATCCTTTTATTTAGGGGAAAGATAAACTGTTTTACAAATGTATATATATATATATATATATATATATATATATTCTTGCTATAGGAAAAGGATAAAACACTCTCGTGGTATGCAAATCTCCGCACCTGACAAGTGAGGTACGTCACAATGGGTACCATATGAGGAAGCAAACGCTTTTGAGATTTGTGCAATTAAAGAGTTCGTTTTTAACAATGCGTGGCGATCTACTACGATACTTCGGCTGAGCTCATACTTCAGTGGTCGAAAAGGACCTCGTCGATATGACGAGCCAGTTCAGCTGCAGCCTGACACAAGTCGGGTCGCTTCTTGAGAAGGCCAAGGCGCTCAACCTCTCTGTCAGTCGATTGAGGTGGAGCCATATCTCCATTAGGTTTCGTGCGCATAGACCAATACGCCAGCGTTACCCTTCTTTGCCACGTGGCTTCGATCCATTTTGTGTGGGCTGCAATGTGCTATCGGGTTTCGTTCTCCCAGGTTTGCTTGTTACTGAAATGGTGTTGTGTCTACTGTACCCTCGTAAGGCGCATTTGTTAGTAAGACTATGTCGCATGCTGGGCTGGGGCACCGCGACAGCCTTCTTGTGTCTCATAATGTTTTTGTTGTTTCAAGTCTCGTAAGAGTAAGAAGCTTAAATCCCGTTATGCAAGTTCGAACGAGGCGGAATGATACATAAGTCCCTCACCGAGTGTGGGACTGGACTCTATGTGGTAGGTCCTATTCCACAGGGTCTATGCCAATACAAATTGCACCTATTCTTAAGCTCACTCTCTGCCGAAACGGATGTACATAAGTTATACGTCGCCAAGCAAAGGGGAATGTATCGAGTCTCTAATATTGGGCCGTAATACTTCGGCCGTCTCACTGCCAAACGGTTTCTGTCATTCCCTGTCATGATTGAACGGCCATTTAGTAAGTCACAAACCGCTGGCAAATGCATTTTGATGAATTGTCTATGCGTTTTTATTGTATGTCATTCATATTGTGTTGCAAGTCATTATTTACATTTTTAATTAAAGATTATCTCTTGAGTTCTTAGTCGTGCCTGCCAACTACCCTGTTTTTTTTCTTATATATTAAGACATTTTAGAAATAGCAACCCCCAATGTATTTTATTCCAAGTTTTTTTTTGCGTAAGCAGCGATAGCCGGGTCACTAGCCTTCAGAAAATGGCTAGATGTGTATGACATTTATTGGTGTCTCGCACACTGGCTTGTTACCTGTTAATTGGGTCACAGAAAGCTTCTGCAGCGACCTGCCATCGACCTCCAGGGTTTTCAATAAAGTCTCATAACATGCTGCAAGTCCGGCCCACGTCGCAATTTTATATAAATTATGTGTCGTTGAAGCAGTATCTTCTTGCCCAAAGATACCTATTTACGGTACCTATGCAGTCTGCATGTCGTATAATAACTACGTATGTATATGGTAACTTATTTTAAACAAAAGTTCGTAGATCTATTTATATATATATATATATATATATATATATATATATATATTTCTTTTAAAATGCTAATTTTAGATATTTATTTTCGGTATAATACATTATGCATATGCTTCACATATCGCGAGGAATTAACTAAGCCAATGTGCCTAGCGGACGTGTATGGTGACTATCATGTGTCCGTTTCGTTTAGGCCAGGCCGAGACCACTTCAGAAGTGTGCCCCGAACGGAGGCAGATTTTCCAAGTTGTATGTCAAGATCCAGACGTTGTTTAAGAAAAGGGCGACAACCTGCTATTACCGGACGACATGTTTAACCAGGTGCTCACTTTTCGGATCAGCTGCTATATTTATCTTATACTTATAAATGCTAACTCGAGCTCAAAACCTACAGGTCACAAAACGTTGAACATCTTTTATTGTCTTCTAATAGGCTGGCTGTATGTTGCGCCCGCAACATCGAACTCACGCTTAAGCATTACACCAGTATTCACCTAAACGATTTCAGCTAGGGAAAACACGAAATGTATGCGCAATTATTTGCAGGTAGTTATGGCTACACAAATGGGTAGGACGTCTGCAGAAGTTTACCCCATGTCATTGAAATGCCATTTGCCTCTTGTGCCCCGCTGCGAAACCACGTGCCCCTCTTTAGCGTTTGCAGCGGAACGTTGCGTCTGGTCGAGTCAAGTCAGCTTTTTGTACGGATTGTACTCACGTTCGAACAGTGATAACAGTTAAAAGCAGCTATCAGGTACGTATTATCTAAGTAATTAGATTCTTAACGAAAGTAATAAGATTCTTAACGAAAATCCGTCAGGTGCAGTGGTACGCACGTGCTTTTCCTACGGCAAACCATGAGCTAAGGTCTACAGTGTGTATGGATAGCCAATTTGGAATAAGGCAGCGCATATATATATATATATATACATCCCGAACAAACGTCGCGAATAACGACATGGGCTACGCCAGTCTATTAGGACCTTCTAAGTTTACGCCTGTTTAAGATCACACTGACGTGGTTCACTTCTGTATATCATTGGTGTTTAGGTAGATCATATTTTGTGTATATCATTGATTTGAAGTGACACCTATTATATAAAAAAAATACCACCTTTTATCGGTATTTACTAATGTTAAATGCAGCATATGCACATATGCGAGTAACCATGTATCAATATTTCTATGAGTAATAAAACAGCATTTAACCGGATCCTGTTCTATACGTTAGATACTTTATGTACGTTTGACTGTGCCTAGCAGCATATGCTGTTCAGTGATTAATTATACGTACGCAGAAAACACGAAATAATATTGTAGATATGAAGAAGGTTTCAGCCGCTATTACATCCACTAGTCGCGTGCCCAGTGTCCCGAATTAATGTTGATACGACGCTGAGTTATCGGATACGAAAGAGCTTGAAGTCAACTTAAGTCAACATAACTTAGCGCTGACACAGTCGACTTGACTAACATAGGAGATTTGCAAAGTGTTCTATCGCAAGTCGTTCTCTAACGTAAATGTTTGTTCATGAACGTGTGTCTTTGTGTGCCCTAGACACGCGGCAGGCACTGTCAGGCGGAGTATCGAGACGTGTTTTTCTCGGGCGCATCGAGACACGAGATTATCGCCGAGCCAAGCACGTTCTTCGTGGCGTCGCCCATGTGCCGCTGTGCAGCTCGGCAGTAATCGGCACACGAAACGTTGGCAGGTTGTGATATCTCCGTTCATCAATATGACTGTCTCGCACTAGGATGCACGAATCGCTGATATTCGTATATATATTATTTCTTTCATACGATACATACACATCGCACAATAACGTGTATGCATACGCCTCGATGTACCGTACTGCATGAGCCCTAGAAAATATACTAACATAGTTGGTAATAAGCAGCAATCCTACAGCTCTGACCCGGCCCCATTTACATGCAATCAAAGTGTTGTCTTTGAACGTTATCGTAAGAAAATAATCATAAGCATAGCTGGAGCAATACAGAATGGCCAACGGAGTTGAATAACTGTCTTCCAGCAGATTGCGTCAGGGAAAACATATATATATATATATATATATATATATATATATTATTCCGCGCAATACCTACATAGTAGGGCTGGATAGGTATAAATATATATATTAACGCGTGTCAAACGTTAATTTCGGCAGCCGTGTGCCATTTTAGCATAGTACGTGAACCATAGTATTTAATCCAGTCCGACCTCGGGATCAGGATGTCTGCCAGTTATTTGCGATGTATGACCAAGCTAGGGCTCAGTAGTTAGCCATGGATCATTGGCGGGACCTTACTAGAAAGTCCACACGGTGTAGTTCTTCAAGGAATATTCTCGAACGGAAAAACGAACTTTTCAAGATGGAGATTTACGTGGACAATTTTAGCGTTACAGCCTCAACAGGGCCATAGTATGGCAGGATCAACGCTTCACAGTCTTTCAAGAAAAGAATTCCCCCGAAACTGGAAAATTCTATTTATTCAGTTACTGCTGCTACGACAGCAACGAATACAGTCGGTATATTGCCTTCGTATATAATCGCCTATCAATTCAGTTCAATTAATGCATTTCACTGCTCATCGTTTTGTACTCGGCAATTTGAATGTACTACATATAGCAAGCTTATTTGTGGGTGTTAGGAAGCAAAACCTTAAAACGCTACAGTGTGCACAGTCGGTCATTCGAAGTACTTGATTGGCATTCAGCAAATGCTCCTTTTTAAAACGACAGTAACTTTGAGCTATATATATATATATATATATATATATATATATATATATATATAGGTGCCTGTGCGGTATCTGCCGTGCACTAATTACCATGGGAGACAACTAGAGGAGGCAGGGAATAATTAATTACTACAAGGACGAAACACAGAACTGCTTTCGGCGACGAGTGCAATCCAGGCTGCGTGCACGCCATTTAGGACAAAGGTAGATGTTGATGCAGTTTTGGCATTTTAATTAGTCCGGGCGTGTACGGCTTTAATTGGTCTTGATGGCACAACAAAACAGCCGCCTGCTTGGCTAATGCCAGCGGAAATACCAGACACTACGACAAAAGTCTGATCAACCGTCATAGCTCGGCGGTTCGCTTTCAAATATAACGCTACCATTAAAGCTGTACGTATACGCGACGTTTTTGCGACGGAATACGGCAATCATGGCGTGTTTAGCGAAGTGAGACCAAAATAGCTTTGTTCTCCACAGACACTGCGTAATTCGCTAATAGAAGCAAGGCAGCCCTCCTCGAAGTGGCCGCCTCACGATAAATATTTAACGCATTCTTGTAGTTCAATTATATCCTCGGCCGGTAAAGCGCACGGCTTGCAGGAAGTGACATAGGCAATTTGGCACCACCCTGATAATTCCCCAAATCAAACTCCCCCATTCAGAACCTACCCTGTATTCGCGCACACGTTCTGCAATTGCATAGACGCACATGAAAGAATGAATGTGCATTGTCGGGAGATAGATATCTGCCAGTGCAAATCCACTAGATTGGATATTTGCTAAGTAACGCAACATCCTTGTTCATGTTCACGCATGTCTTCGAAAATCTCTGCTTCGTTTGTTGCGCTTCACGACGATGTAATCCTCCTTCGCTTCCTAATAGTAGGTCCGTTAACGAATGCCGCAACGTAAATCGATACACAGCACTCGCTAAAGTGAGTGTAGCAATAGCTACATAAACGCTATCTAAATCGACGCGTTTTGTTCCATAGGGTCTCACAACAGAGCTGTGTCAAATAGTCAGCCCCAACGTGCGTAAGGCATATTGAGTATGCAACATAATACTGCGAATTTAAATAAAGGGATTACTGAAGCTTACTTCATGCACTTGCGATCACACGTTATGTACATGTAATCATCAGCCTTTTTTCGATTGTTGCTTTTTAAATCATGCAACCTATATAACGTGACTCTCACGCGTAGCCTGTCAGCCTGCGCGTTACTCGTCGTTTTTGAATTGCAATACGTAAAGCGCTGTATCGTTGCCGTAACTCCTGCGCGTTGAACGATATACGGAAATTCGCTCCTTTTAGTACAATATCTATGAACTGGCCAGACGCAATACAGCGGCTCGTAGCATAAAAAACAGCTTTATCAAGTCACATGCCATTGGATTAAGTACTATTTTTATTATTTTGTGATTATTATCGCATATTATACGTAATATAATCAAACGCCTTTTGGTGTTTAAGGGTTTCCGTCTCGCAAGATAGAAAAAAGACTTGCATCAAATTATGGCATTTTTTTATAGATAGGCAACGGGACTTGGCACAGAAACCGTTCTTCAACTTTAAGAGGACCTCTACTACTTCGCTGCTCTCTGCCAGATTTGCCCAAATAATACGCACACTTTTACATTCGATCTTCAGCGACAAGTTGGCAGGATGCACTAGAAGGAACAGCCCATCGACAGATTAAATTTTCTTTAGATCTCTGGCTTAACGGTCACTCTGAAAAAAAGTACATGAGGTTTATGATCCCAGTAACAACTTTAGCTGGCAAATTGAACTGATGAAGTGTAAAAAGTTATTATTAGAAAAATAAAGGAAAAAAACACGAAATACGCGATACGCTACGAATTGTCGTATTGAAATCATAAACAATAGCAAGTGTTTGAGTGCATACCACTGCTACACTAGCTGGTACCACCAGCAAGAAGGAATCTGTCTACTCATGCAGATGCGACTCAGGACTTACGCGTACACAGCATCAGAACACATTGTTCTAAACGCGTCATGAAGGTGCACCACCATATACACGTCAGTCGTATAAAAATTAATTTGTCTGTACGGCCGAAGTGAGCAACTAAAACAAAATCATATCTACTCCATGAACGTATAGCGTGACCAAAAGTTGTTATCGAGAACAGCATAGAATATGAGTGCTGCCTTAGCATTGAAGCAACCGCACAATCTTTAGACTATACGTCTAGGCTGTTCGCTAGCTATTTGCAGGAGTGTGCTCATAATGTGAATATTAAGCAATATAAGGCCCTACACGCTCTAATATAAAGTGGCACTACTTCCCTTAGGCCGGACCACCAAAGGATTTTATCTCCTGTTGTCCGTCCCAGAGATGAGTGGTCGGCCCTCCACCATATGAAGTGTTTGTATATATATATATATATATATATATATATATATATACACGAGACAGAGAGAGAGAAGTATTACTGTAGTAGCTGGGCCATTGCAATGCGTATGATCGAATCCTGCACGGCTAGAACTCTTTCTCCTTCCGTAATTGCGAATCTAGTTGAACATAGCTCTGCTGCTACGGTAGTCTGCTGGGAAGCCCATATAAGGCCAGTATGAGCACGGCATAGTCTAGCCAAAAGTAGAGATAATGTGATGACCTTCTGCTAGTCAATGCTAGAAAGAAATTGGGTTCAAATATACCTAGAACTCCTTTCGGGCAAACCTTCAAGAAAGAACCACAGTTTTTCAAAGGGGATTTTTCACATTAGGGGCAGACGCTGAATTAGTTACAGCCGGCTACAAAATCATTTATTTGCATATATATTATGATTCATTTTTTTTATTCAATTAATTATTGTGTGTATGCATATTACCCTTCGATGCCAGGAGCGCATAACGCTGCAGTAACTAATTACCTATATTCCGCTTTAACGTATTTTTCGGGGTTAAGCAACTTACAATAGAATAACCTCTGCTTCGTCATTTTGACCTCATCTTTTTCTGCATATATATATATATATATATATATATATATATCGTTCCTGGGCATAAGCCTTACGGAATAACTGGGTCAAAAATATATATCGTACTTATATATATAAATATATATATATATATATATATATATTTCACGAATGCACACGTTCCTTTTTACTAGTACATTAGAAACCTTTAACTTATTATCCATCTCCCAGTCACTAGAAAGATCTACCAATCATTAGCGCAAATCATAAGAAAGAATCTCCGAAACTACAAATGCGACACCAGATTACATGTTTTTTTTATAGAGGTAGATAATCCATTTACGCACACTTGCCGAATACTTGTTGGCTGGTAGTGTGATAGTCGACATTGGCGGAGAGTAGTGGAGTCCATCCTATCCGTGTGTAGTACGCACTGAAAACCTTGTACAACGCACTTGAGGACAGAAGGGGGTTCTCGTACTCAACCGCGTCCTGGGCATCCGTGTACTGAACCGGAGAAAAATAAGACCGCGCGATGGTAACTGCAGGAATCTGTTCTTGATCGATTTCATAAGTCTGGAAGGACCTGTGGTCCTGGCACGGAAATAGTGATTCTATCAGAGCCTTTATGTCCTGCAGGGGAACGGCGAGAGGAGGTACTCTAAGGCGATTCATGACAACCTCATATGGAAGGCCCTATGGGCCTTCTTGGACCAGATGTCTTGTAGCGCAGTGAGTCTGGCTCGAGCTTTTGCAGGAAGTCAGCCGAGACCCCGGCTTGTGCACGTCGTGCAAGCCACGTGCCACCATGCGTTGTCAGAAACGCGTTGACTTACACTGATTCCGATATGTCGCAAAGATTTCTAGCCAAGTTGGTCAAAGAAGACGGCACGAATTCGGCTAGAATCCTAATCTTTGCATGCACGCTGTAATAGATCGTTAAAGCGCGCCATAGACTTAAAGCAGACATTGACGACACCAAAAGTGAGAGCGACGTAAGCGAGTTACGAGCAGACGATAATGACGCTAGAAAGCAAGGAGAATATATTTATAAGTTAACGCCGCTGTAGTAGCGAGGTGTGCAATGTGGGGGTGGGTCAGTCGAGCGTGGTATTTAAGCGGCCGCTGCCATGTTGGCACTTTCTTTTTCGCCTCTCATCGAGTCGACCCACCTATGGCTATCTGTATTGAGAGAACGGTTTCTGAGTGTACGAATCCGGCAAGCGGATATGTTAGATCGACAACAGAAATGATCCTGTGAAGTACGATCTTAATACGAAGGCTGTAAGCTAAATTATTCTGAACATACATTTATTTTTCCTTCCGCATTCGTGTGTAGCACACGCTTTTTCTTGATGAAGACACCATCAAAGCTCTACGAGGAAAACGCCTGCTCCTGTCGAGGCCATGTGGCCTAAACCGCCAACAACATACCTCGGATCAAGGAGATACATTTGCCGAAGTTCGACCTTTTCATATAGTTCCTTTGCATCATTAAGCTTTATCCATCCGATACTACTAGCCGACTTAGTCCTTCAAGAGTACTAGCTGGATTGCTATGAGCATGCTCAAGGAAATGCCTTGTAATTTTGAGCCTGATGAGGGGGGAAGGAATACGGAATTGGCGGGTTTGTGAGTTCCACACTAATTACTAGTAGTTTTTTTAAAGGACTAATTAAAAAACGCGCACACGACCAGGCTTGTAGGAAAGCATCCTGCAAGCGTGGGCCAGCAGTGTGGGGCTTCAACCCTCTAAAGATCAGTCGTGCTCCCGCTCCCCGATTTGATTAGGGTCTGCTTGTGAGACTGAGAAGACTGCTCACACACAGACAATCGACAAATAGGGCTCTTGAACAAAGCCGGAATAGCTGGCACCGTTCGGATTGTTCACCCATGTTTGGAAACACATGACGCTACAGCGGAAGGCTTTTATTAAATGCTGCACTGTCAATTTACCTTAGCCTAAAGTTCGGGCAAGCTCATGATTCCATTCCTCCAGAAGGTGGCGTCCTGGCTTCCGAAATAATGGTCTATATGCGTTTTACGTTCCGAGAAATCGAGTTCTTTGCCATTGAGGGAATTTTGAAGGCACCGAAACAGATGATCATTCGCCTTAGCAAACGTACGCGATATGATCACGCTCATTTGAGCAAAGCAGACTTTTGCTATTCAGAAGAGCTATCAACCCCTCGCTCTGTCGGTCGGTGGCGCCACTATCTATACCTCAATTAAAGTGGCCGCATGTCGATGTGGGCAACTGCAGGTTACACGCTCACAAGTCCACAGCAGTTCTTTGAAAGTGCTATTAGCGTCGTGGAGTTCCCGCAGCGGCCGCTAAGTCCCGCCCATCATTAATTCTTTCACTAACTCTAGTCTGAGATGCTGGAGATCTTAGTCATCGCCGAAGATCAAATTGTTGTGCATCCTTCGAAGGCATCGTTTGCACAATGATTTGTTCAAACCAATTATTTGTGAGTGTAGCGAGCAGCACCGACGGTTACACCAGATTTTAGCAGCCTATAATAGACAACACTTTTGGATCCCACCAAAGCATACAGACCACACAGCATTGTCTTTTTCCGAAGCGATTCGACCTCACAGTCGATGACGCTGCTGCGTCAGGATCTTTCCATGACTTTTGGCACTTGGTATTGTCGAGGAATATCCACTTTTTTATATCCGGTCACAAGCCGATGCATGAACGTGATTTCAGTTTCACCGAAAATCAGGGGGTCGGCCTGCTACGCCTGGTGCATCATTGGATAGATGCTGGGGCATGCTTGGAAACCTCTGTTAAGTGGAGCCCCCGTTTGTTTAAATTGAAGGCATTCTTAAAATCTAATTTTAAGGTGCAACGTTTCTCGTTGTTTTCTAGAAAGGTGCGAACTGTGTGAACAATTATTTCCGCCCAATTATCAGTGGCGTATCCCATCTGTCGTGGCTGCAGGTAGTTTTTCACATTGACCTGGGGAACCAGGGTCTTTGTGGCCAATCTACACAGAGTGCAGCCAATGGCTATGGGTCGGTATCCTTCGGTTTTCTTTTTCAGGGCGATTAGCCACCCGTACTTGGGTCGTATTGCACCTGAGAAGGTTAAATCGCAGTTCAACGGTGATGTTGTTGAAGCTCAGCCGTCTTCCACATTAGCGGATATGCAACCAACAGGGGAAGATATCGGCGATCAGTTAATTGTCTCTACTTGAATTCTAGGTTAATTGCCAATCCAGATGCAATTGATGCACTAAGAAGTTGTCGTTTGCTACATGACATTGACGTTGTTCTAATATGCGAGACATAGTTTAACGAAAGCATAAGCGATACTGAAAATAGATTTAGGAATAAGTAGAGTGTTTCGTAAAGATAGAGATGGCGGAGGCGTCTGTGTAGTCGACGTAAATTCGACGGGTGTTGTAAGCGCAGACATTAGCTTGCCGGGTGAATACATTACTTTTGACTTCAAACAAGACAGCTTTCGTCTTGTCTGCTGCCATACATCTCCCTCGAGGGGGGGGGCAGTCTTCAGAAGGTGAAACGCATAGAGGATATGTGTACCATTATAAACACCTGCTACCGAATAGACTGTCTTGTTATATTACTCGGTGATTTCTACCGTCTGAAAATAGACTGGCAATCTCAGATTACGCTTAACAACTCTGTAGAAAAAAGGGAACTGAATCTCTTCCCCCTATCAAATTAAGTCTTACGGTGGCAGTTACTGACTCACAAGCTGAGATTCTCGCTGAACACTTTTCTACTCTACTCGGTGCGTCCGGGCCGGACATTTCAGTGGCAAATAGCCCACGCAACATTTTCCATAAAGTTGACTTAGTTACCTTTTCTGAGTCTGCAATCTATCCACTTCTCTCCGGTTGTGAAGCGAAGACTGGCCATACACCTGAAGACATTCCTTTGATTTTTTATAAAAATGTTGCGCTATTTTTAGCCGAGCCACTAAAATTGATCGTTGAAAAATCTTATAACGACGGCGTTGTGCCCGCCGTTTTAAACTCAGTTTTATCGCCCCTGTCCACACATCGGTCTACATGTACGTAGCTTTTGAAGATAACCCAGAACTGGGCTATGTTTAGAAATCCTCGAAGAACGTTTTACTGCGTGAATTTTGACCAAAAGAGCGCATTTGACAGAGTAGATAACACTCTTCTGCTCCGCAAATTGGTACATCGAGGAATCCACATATGTACAGTGCACTCAGTTAAGACATTATTGAGCGACCGTCGTTTTCAAGTTAATGTTGATAACCAATCTAGTCGTCTATATCCTGCATTATCCGGTGTCCTTTAAGGGGAATATTTTTCCCTTCCATGCTGTTTTGCAGTCAGCTTTCGACGGCATTACCTGATGGTGTTCTGGAAATAATATGATTCTTTTACCCTCCAAATGCGTAGTACTAAAACATGACGCATTGACTTCGTCTATAAAATGAATGACCGCATTTTACCCACTCTCTCTTATACACGGGACCTAGGTATTGAATATTGTGCCCAATTTTAATTTTAGCCTTCACATTACCAAGGTTGTGGAGGCATCCTTGCGCATTATAGATAACATGTTTCGTTGTTTATTATTAACTTTATGTGTACTTGCATATGTACATTCATCTTAATTAAATCTCTTGTTTTTCTCAAACTTACATATTGCTCTCGGGTCTGGGGGCCCCATCTGTCTAAATACAGAGAGGTAATGGAACGCGTCCAACGCACGTTCCTGAAACGCTGAATCTTAGGTGCCCTCAAAGCTTGTTAGGTGATGTTGTTCCTAGTATTGACTTACTTTTTTTGCAAACTCTTCGTCAACTAAACAAATAAGAATTGCTAGGACACTTTTGATGTACGCTCTAATAACCTAAGGAGTCAGCGAGCGATCACTTCAAAAGCCGTGGCTCGTAAATGTGTTGTTTGCTTGGCGGATGGCCGAATGGGCGCATACAAATTCAGATAGCATTTGCCTATTTTGCGATTATTTACTTTTTCTTTCAGAAGTACCTATATAAAAAAAACTATAATAATAATAATAATAACCACCGCGGCTTCCAATTTACACCACAGCTCAGTTGAAACGGGGTGGGTGGCAAAGCACGCGGACGCCAGAAAACGCGTTAAATACGCTGGACTGGAAACAAAATATACTTTTGTGCCTGTTGCCATGGAGACGCTAGGACCAAGCAAAGGGAACCAAAGCATTTCTCAAAGATTTGAGTAAGCGAATTCAGGACAGTCACAAGCGACCTAAGAGAGGGTCAATTCTTGAGGCAACCGTTGTCTTTGGCCGTTTGCAGAGGGAACGCGGCATCTATTTTGAGCGCCATGGAGTGAAATAATTATTTAAATAATTTGCAATAATACGTTCAGACCTCACAATTGTAACATTGTTTAACATGTAATAATAATAATAATAATAATAATAATATAATACGTGATCGAATACAAGCAAACGCCGGAGATTCAAGGCGACGCGAAGGCGACTTTCAGAGGCAGCTGCTTTCATTGGCAGTTTGCAGAGGAAACGCCGCGTCTATATTAGGTGCGATGGGCTGACGACAGCAAGAAAAAAACTATAAAATAATGAGGATACACATTCACACCTCACAACTGTATTGCTCTAAGACATATTAAATAAATAATAATAATAATAATAATAATAATAATAATAATAATAATAATAATAATAATAATAATAATAATAATAATAATAATAATAATAATAATAATAATAATAATAATAATAATAATAATAATATACAAGAAATCATGAAAGCACTTCCTTCGGATATCTTGTGTAACTCAGGGTAACCTAGATGTTCTAGGTTCTCCCGTAATGGCCGAAGGAATCCCACGCGCTTTCGATGCTAAACGAGAGACCCTGGTAAAAATTCGCCCACGACTGACCAGTATGCACCCGCAGGTGGCTCTGTGTCTATGGAGACACAGTCTTGGTTCACCAAGATTTGTCTACATGCTACGAACATGTCAGACCCTGAAATACATGGAGGGTCTTGCAGCCTATGACGAGACCACCAGAAGCATTCTAAGCGAGGTACTTAACATTAACTTAGAAGGAAACATGTGGGAGAGAGCTAGCCTCCCCATCGACAACGGAGGCCTTGGAATAAGAAGAGCTACGGATCTTGCTGCAGTGTGCTATGCTGCATCCCTGAATCAATTTGGCTCCCTGGCAGAATCACTTCTTGGTGAGGAAGCAAAGATTGAACTGAAAAAGGCAACCGCGGTGGCAGACGCCACAATCAGGAGTCAACTCGACCCTGGCCCTCTGAGAGAGCACGTAAGTCAAAAACTTCTTGACGCGTACAAAACTAAGAAGTCCGCGCGAGATATTATGAATAACTTTACATCAGCAAGAGAGCGTGCCGTCTTTCTAGCGGCTTAACATCCTTTCAGCGGGGGCTGGCTTCAAGTGCTGCCCTCCCGTCAGCTTGGCACCATGCTGGATCCAAACCCCTTCCGCATGGTGTCAGCTCTTAGGATAGGCGCCCCCGTCTGCCAGCCCTTCACGTGCCTCTCATGCGGCCAACCGGTTGAGTCGGACGGTCTACACCCGTTAAGCTGTCTAAAAAGGCCCGGCAGACTTACAAGGCACGCTGAACTCAACGCCATAGTGAGAAGAGCTCTTAGAAGGGCAGGGATACCATCTACGCCCGAACCAGTAGGTCTTAATGGCAACAGTGAGTTGCGACCTGACGGGGTCACCATCCCGCTGTGGTCGCACGGAAAATGCTTTGTATGGGATGTAACGGTTTCATGCACGGTGGCGTTATCATATTTACGCCACAGTGCAGTCGAATCGGGATGGGTAGCAGAACGTGCGGATTCTGAAAAACGGAGGAAGTATTTAGAACTATCTAGAAGCTACCACTTTGCACCCATTACATTAGAGACACTCGGCCCCATCAGCACAGTACAGCAAAACTCCTGCAAGACATCGGAAAACGAATCGAAGATGTTACGGGCGATCGACGCGAGGCCATGTTTTTGAGACAGATGATGTCTTTGGAAGCGAACAAAGCAGGATAAACATGATTTAAACGTTCATACCTCACAATTGTAGTAACTAAATAATAATATAATAATATAATAATAATAATAATAATAATAATAATAATAAGAATTGAGGCTTTTCAAAAATCTGTAAGGCGGCAAGAGGAAAACATAAGAGATTAATGCAGGCATTTACAAAACTATGTCGATGGCAGATGATACTTGACAAAGCGTAGGGGGGAAAAATAGAAAATTGGTAATCACGCTCTGTGTCAGATCGGCAGTTTCCACGAGAAGTACGATAGGTGCCATGTGGCGGCGTGGTCTAGGGGACTAGTGCGCTAGTCATAGTTGTCATCTACCGGGGTGTCGCCGGTTCGATCCGTGTTGTTAATCGGATTTTCTTTGAGCGATGCTCGTTGAGAATAGATGATAAACCAGACCGCAGAGCGTCAGCGGCCATGCTGCCCCACAAGGACTGTGGGGGAAACCCTAGAAACATTAACATGTCCGGCTTTCGGTGCATTGAAGATATACCTCAGGTTTAGTTCCAAACCCGTAGGGGACAAAGGATAGTCTAGAATTAAAAAACAACCTCCTTAAAGATGTTTTTAATTCTAAACGACAGGTGCCATGTCACATACAATTCCGCGGTTTTCCCTGGCGGGAAAAATGTGTAGTTTTTGTTGCAAATATCTTGTTACCTAGCTAAGTAGTTAATAAAGAATAATCATTTAAGCCAATTGCACAGATGTGTTCTACTACTAGTCTCCTAGCATTAGATAAACGTTCCGGTCAGCCACATATTCGCATTTGCCTAAATAAACAACTTATTATTATGATATTTGTTATATCTATATTAAAATGCCTACCTACTTACACTTATATTTAAAAAAAAGCCTACCTGATGATCATTTATATTGGCATCATTAAATAGATTTGCCATCGCTGCAACTGCAAACTGCATGACTGGCCAAAACTGTAGTCATGTACTGAACATTCATGTGCCGTACAATCGTTACAATTTTGCAGTTATAATATTGCGTAGGTCAGCTGAAAACACATGACTCTGCACACGCACGAAAGAGAGAGAAGTATGCATTTGTAACTACAGCCTTTCATTCAAATCAAACACTTTTAGTGCTGCGTACTCGGCTTTCGGTCTTACGAACCATGCGACCACAATGTCGTTTATATATAAATATGCGACAGTATGGTATTTCGTGGCAGACGGCGAGAACACACTGGCAAGATTGCAAACTTATCCAAATAGGCGACTACCGTCGTGTGGATATTGCCAAATATACCTGATTCCGTTTACGATCTTTGTCGAGAATAGAAGCGTTCGCATCCATGAAAACATACCGCCATTGTAAAAGGCTCCGCCTGCAAATCATAGGTACTGCCCAAGACCTAGTTAGCGTCGCCGACGCTGTGGTTAGTACAGAGGACGAACCACTACCCGCGACCTGTTAGCAATGGCAGTTGCGCTATGGCAGTCATGGAAGAAGTGGACGTCGTCCAGGTCATCGGGCGTTTCGGCATCTACCATGGTAAGCGCTGCTTTGCCCTGACAATTCATTTCTGCACTTCGACAGTGTATAGCGGCGGCCGAATGCCTATGCATTGCATGCGATCGCATGATATTTGCTTCATCGGCAGATGAATAGATGTGGTAGTAGTATGTAACCTAGCGTAATGCGGGCGCGGCTGCGGCCGCAGAAGCGCACACCTGCCTGAAGGCGACAACGTAATCGTACGAGCTAAAAGCAGTTAGATGAGAGATACATGTTTACCACGGTTCTCTCATCTCTATTGTAGGCATCGTGCTTGTTCTCACCTTCCTACACACGTTTCCGATGGCGTGGACTAACCTGATGTCGCCCCTGATGGCAGCCGACGTCCCCAACTGGTGTGCGGCACCGAACGCTACCATTCCTCGCGACTGGTGGAGACAACACGGAATACCCAGCAAACGTGACGCAGCGGGCCAGCGGACGCTTAGTGAATGCGTCATGTATGCCTGGATAAACGACCCGAACGCTGAGTGGGGCGGCCGCGTCGACATCAAGCAGACGGTCTCCTGCACCCATGGCTGGGAGTACGACCGTGCGGAATATGGGCTGACAGCGACCGAACAGTGGAACCTCGTCTGCGTAGATACGTGGAAGAGGTCGGCCATACAGAGCATTACCATGACCGGCTCGTTGGTTGGAGTCGTCGTGTTTGGCTACCTGTCGGACATGCTTGGCCGCAAGTTTACGTTCTTCTCCTGCCTCGTCGGAACCCTCGTCACAGGCGTATCAGCATCGTTTGCGCCGACTTTGGCAATCTTCAACGCGCTTCGCTTCATGCTGGGCGCATCGGTTGCCGGTATGTCGGTCGCTGTCGTAACTATCCTTATGGAGATTATGCCCGAAAAAGACCGAACTTTTATAAATATCGGCTTCGGTATCGGTTACGCGGTTTCGGTTATGTCCATTCCTTTATTGTCGAGCCAACTCCGGGACTTCCACTACATGCAACTAGCTATTGGCGTCTCAACTATCATATTGATTCCCTTCTTTTGGATCATCCACGAGTCTCCCAAATGGCTTTTGGCGAAGCACCGGCTGACCGAGACCGAGGAAGTCATCACCAAGATATTGCGAACAAACAAACAGCCTATACCCGAGATGAAGGGCGTCATGCATAACCTTGCTGCCCAGGTAGAAACTAAAGCCGCCGAGGAGAGTAAGAATATGAGCTTTATCGACATCATAAAGGTCCCCATTCTCCGTCGTCAAACATTATATCTTGGGTTGCGCTGGTTCTCGGCATCATCCATCTCTTATTACCTGGTGATAAATGCGCATCGACTTCCCGGCAATCCACATGCCAATTTTGCTATTTCGACGCTGTCCGAATTCCCGTCGGCCTTAATCGCAACGTATGTCATGCACAAATATCGCCGACGCCAATCTCAGATCGTAACTGTGGCTTTAGCCATCGTAGTCTTTGCGAGTGTCTCTTTTCTCGATAACAGCTTCAAGCTCACTAAGGTGTGGGGCACTATGCTTGCGAGGTTTTTCGTTAGCACCACCAATCACATTGCCATGGTGGTTGTGCACGAGATTTATCCTACACCCGTGCGCGGAGCGGGGTTTTCAACGGCACTGATGTGCGCTAGAATCGGTGCTATCTTGGCGCCATTCCTCAAGAACATCGGCGACTGGACTCATGCCACGGTGCCGTACTTTGTTTTTCTTGCTTTTTGTCTTGTTATCATGGCGGCGGTATATATGCTCCCAGAGTCGCTGAACATACAGTTGCCGGACACAGTCGAAGATGTCAAAAAACTTTACCGATCGGCCGGTGACGACACAAAAGACCCTACATCTGGAGGCATACAAAACAAGGAGGAGATAAATGAAAATGCTGGTTAGTCCGCTCTGATACAACACTTTGACGTCCATACGATCGACGGGTGCAGAATCGACTGAAACGTATTTACGTTCATCTAGAAGAGCTTCCAGAGCAGCGGAAACCTACTGAGCTTAAAGCAAATACTACAATTCAGTTCTAGTTGCTAAATCATTTATTACTACGGTGCAAAAAAAGTCGCTCTAGGGCATCCTTCCTGACGAGAGTTGTAGGGCTGCACGTCACCGCAAGGAACCGATTAGGGTCTCCCCTAGCGAATTCTCTTTATTGAGGAAAAGAGGAGAACATTACCTGCCATTGTCGAATGCATTCACTAACAATTTACGCTGCTAGAAAGATAAATTCAATGGGATCGATCCGGATTTCCACAGCAGTGGAGCTATGCGCGACGAATCCTGAAATGGAATAGATCAGCGAACACGTCACATTGTACCACGTATTGCGTTCACCACGCAGTTTGCACTGCAGACGGTTGCCACGAACCAAGTTATAGGTGCAGATTTTGCAGGTGCGGGGTCATCTGTGATAGGTATGATATGACGACCCCTGTCACTAGGCAGCCTAGCCTGGTGAAAAACCCGTCTAGAATCGTGTAGTTATTATGCAGTGCCTTGTGTGCCTCCTCACTCGATCACGGCTGTTTTTACCGTGTCATGCGCACTAGCATCGGCCCGTTGTAATAACGTTGTTTATGTACGATGCTATGTCTACTAATCATTGATGAACAAATCTGAAGATGTATTAGATTTTATTACTACGGCGTGAGTTTCGAGTTATTTTTTATCTAATCTATATTATAAAATATTTCATGAAAGTGTCCGCTTTGTACATTCTAGTCGAGTAGTCCGAGATCCAGTCAAGCGGGTGTTTAAATAAAATCTACACTGCTCTGAATCAATATCTAATGTTTGTTTTAATTGGGGTCCGCGGAGCACGATGAGAAAAACTGCTCGCTATACTAGCAAGTTTGATTCTGTGAACGCCTAAAGTTTTCCAGCTTTCCATTGAATAGTAGTATATATTTACTGGGTAAATAATAAATAAATCAAAATACCATTCATCTAAAACGTTGTTTTTCATTGCAAATTTTGTATTTTTGTGTCCTTATTATATTTGTACGCCGTAGGCTACATCATAGTGACGCTCAACTTAAGCTCATAATTGTACAATATATCTAGAACCATTGTGGTGTTTCATCATTTTTATATATATATATATATATATATATCGAGTGTACAGTCGCAGCCATTAACGAGCAAATATTTGTCAAGATGTTCCTGTTTAAATATAGGTCTAGATTAGTGGCGATTCCATAAGGACTTTAGTCTCGGGCTCCTGGGGAACTTGTTTTGTTTTCCAGTCAATGATTTTGGGCATTAAGCTATTTAAGGTTCTCAAACCGGGAAACGTTAAACGAGTAACACGTACTTTGTGTGGGTAAGCATATAATCTAGGCATGGCTACGATACACACACGGAAACTGAAAATAACCAATTGCAGTGAACCGTCTACGACATAGGTAACGTAATGGCCGAAGTTATGGTCATGAGAAACATATATTCCTAGATGAACAGTGTAAGTATCGAGAGTCGGTACTGTAGTATCATTAATTTTGTAATAACGTAGACAATGTTTGCGCGTGGAATAGCGTACCTACTAGTTATGCTTTACGTCTTATTTATATACGCATAATAAAACTATGTGGAAAATAGAGTCCCGGGATTGCGTGCGCCTCATAGCAAGAGATAACACGTTTTTAATCTGTCATATTGCTATTTGCTGAAACTTTGAAACTACGAGGAACAACGCACCGATAAATACGAACAGTAGAAAGTCCGCTTCACAAACTGTTTAACGAGAGACCTCGTATTACCATATAGACGGGACCTTATAGAGTCATTTTTCGATTTTACTGAGGACGAAGTCCAAATCCCAGTTATGTCGAAGCAAAACAGAACATCGGCAGGATCTAATATTATTTTCAATGGACACCTAAAGTCAAACGTCGATGCGTCCTGTTTTAAAAAAGCTATTCAATGAATGTCTCTGAGCAAACAATATTGCTGCCGAGTGACGGAACAGCTTTTTAGAGCCGTTAAGCCAAAGGGAGAGACAACTGACTCGAGAAATTACGAACGCACAGCACTCACGAGCTTCCTCTATAATATGTTAACGTCAGTTATTCTCGGTCGACTGTACATTTGTAAAGAACGAGATTTCGGCAGAACAAGACTGGAACAAGTTGGGAAAGAGCCTTGCAAAGAAATCGCTCGCTAATTTGCCGAATAAATTGGAACGGTACCGCTACTTCATATCTATGAAGCCAAGCTGTCATAATATTTAGGCATTATCTGTGGAGATCAACACGACAAAGTTGATATTTATTGGACGCTACTCCATGCTGGTATGTGGAGAAATTTGTGAGACACCTTTCTCATCTAAAGTCAATTACACATTATGAGACTTTACTATTACGTTGTGAATATGAAGCTACCGACTGCCAATTTTATGGCGAAAAAGATCTGAAATAAAACAACGCAGTTTTGCTAATACACCACCTAAGAGGCTTTTATACATGAGTTTTGTTTATACATAGGCTATGAGTAGTGGCGGTGGCTTAGGCGGCTAACGCACCGTTCGAAACGGGCGCGTTGCCATGGCAACCACGGTTAGCAAAACATCGCTAGTTCGAGCCCTGGCCGAGCTGGTTGAATTTGTTGCACGTGGTTGCCATTGCCTAGCTGCTACATACCTCTGATGGAGAAAGCCTATATAATTCCAGTACGAGAACGCGATGACGATAGATGCATTTAGACGATATCGTTCCACAGGCAACATAGCCCAATACGAGCGTCTAAAATGTAGTTGTCAGAGCGTTTAAAAGCGCTTACATTGGCTCTACTTTTGCCGAATACCAGTAAACCAGATTGAAAAAAATCATTGTTGGCCACGGTGGCCCTACTCCGAAACCAGGGGAGCGCTAGATAACTTTGATATACAATACAACCTAATGAAAAAAAACTAAATCTGGTATAACCGTCGATGCTGCTCGCTACACTCAACAAATAATCGACTTGAACAGGGTATTGTGCGAAAAACGACCAGAATACGAAGGATGGCACAACAACTTGATTTCCGGCGATGGTTGGGATCTCCGCCATCTCAGGCTAGAGTTAGTGAAAGAATTACCGATGGGTGGGGTTTAGCGGCCGCTGCGGGAACTCCACGACGCTAATAGTACTTCCAAAGAACTGCTGTGGAGTTGCGAGCGGGTATCTGGGGCACCAGAACGTTTGTTCAAATATGTGTACATTGTACTCCCAGTGGAAACGTTTCTCCGGAAGGAACTGTATTTTGACGAGATGCGAAGACATCAATCTTCCTACAGACATGGATGCTGGCCCCGCGTGAAATGTGTGTGTCGACGTGAGAGTTGGCTGATACTCTTGATTAAGGTTGAGGTAAATTTAACTTCGCATTGTTCTACCTGGCACCTCTGTGCGACAATATTGAGGTATTCGACGCTGTTAGGGCTAGTTTGGCAGATCTCGACCTGCAGTTGCCCACAATGGCATGCGGCGACTTCAATTGAGGTATAGATAGTGGCGCCACCGACCGAACGAGCGAGGGGTTGATAGCTCTTCTGAATAGCAAAGGTCTGCTTTGCTCAAATGAGCGTGATCATTTCACGTACGTTTGCCAAGGCGAAAAAAGCATTATCAACACACCACATCCTGCGTATAGTCCTGACCTAGCTTTAGCGGATTATCCTCTGTTTCGGCCCCTTCAAAATTCCCTTAATGACAAAGAACTCGACTCTTTGGAAGGTGAAACGTATATAGGTTATTACTTCGGAAGCCAGGACGCCACCTTCTGGAGGAATGGGACCATGAGCATCATGCTTATCTCCGGCATCTTCGATAGATGCCTAGGTGAAGGCCATGTCCCGGAATCATGGCGGGAATGCATGCTTAAGGTCATCCCAAAGATCATCCTACTAATGTCCGATCTTAGCGGGGCATTGATATATTGTCGGATTTCGTAAGGAGAAGTCGCCTCGCTAATGCAGGTGTAGACTCCAAGACACCAATCGCCAGCATCTTCCGACCAAGCCCGATAATTCTTGACGAAGAGACTATTTTAGGCAAAACAGGGTCTTACAATCTTAGCCTTCTGCTTTTCTCTACCCTTCTCAGTAGTCTATCGTTATATATATATATATATATATATCCGAATAATTCACACATACTATGATACGGTGGGCACATTGCGATGGTCTCATAATGTTCAGTCGTATCAAATTACAGTTTCAGCAAAGCATGGGCATCCTGGAGGGGTATCGCAAAAGCGACGGCTTTCAGATTAGCGCCGAGAAAATTTAGACCAAGAGAAAATTTGATTAACTTTTGATGAGCATTCGATGGGCATAATCGCCAGACGACACATCGCCGAGCGGGGGAGAAAATTTTAGTCTCGATATCACAACTGAAGAGCCCCAACAAGACCAAATTAGATATTCTGGAAACGTTACGAACGGTTTTTGTGGTCAAGCGGTATCCTGAAACACTGTGCATACGTCCAAGAAGGCCGTATACGTCAGTAACAGACGAAAACGTTGAAAAACCTTGTGATATCGTACTCAACGATCGCCGAATTACTATCAGGGAGATAGCTCAAGAAGTGCACATTTTTTTTAGATCAGTTATAACAGTCTCAACCGATATTTTATGCACCAGAAGACTGGCAGCGAAGTTCATTCTAAAAATTATGAATTTCCAGCCCCAGGGAAATGGATTCAACTTACAGGCGAGAACAAAGGATCCTATATTGTTCCAGAGAGGAGTGATTACAGAAGTCGAGTTATGTGTATATGGTTACGACATCAAGATCAGAGCCAAATCCTCACAATGGTGCTTTCAAGGAGAGGATTAATCAAAGAAAGTCAGGTATAGCAAATCCAACACCAAAACTATTTTGACCGTTTTTCCGACTACAAGGGCATTACCTTCCACGAATTGCCACCTGGTTCTACGGTCCATAAGAAATACTACTGCGAAATCTTAAGAAGATTGCGCAAGAACGTCCGGCGCGAGAAGCCCGAACTCTGCGCAAACAACTCTGGGATCCTCCATCACGACAAACGCACACATTAGTATGATTTTGGGATTATTTAGTGAAAAGTTTCGTCCTTTCTATTTCCGTAGCTGTCCTATTTGCAGAAACGAACCCTTGCGACTTTTGCTGTATCCCATGAATATAGCAATTGGAGAGCAACTCAACTGGATTCCGACAAACGCGTTTAAAAATATTTCGAAAACTGCGAATGAAGGAGGCGCAAGTGCGTTGAAGCAGGCACCAGCTACTTTGAAGGCAACAAAAACACTTTGGAACTTAAAATCAATATTCCATGTTATAAATACGTATCATAAATTTTCAATCCACCCTTATATATATATATATATATATATATATATATATATATATATATATATATATATATATAGTTATTCAATCCACCCTTGTATATATATTAGCTACAGCGTGCGTCGTGAGTATTCAAGCACTCGCAGCCTTATCCCAGTCGCGTTCCGTTTCCCTGGCGTTTGCGCAGATCTCAGGATTCCGGCGTATACCCGCCCAATATACCTGCCCAATAGACGACAGAAACAGCAGCAACAACCTTAACCACGACAAGTAACGTAGGCATAAACACGCGCAAAATATTCGTAACGGTTAAGCGCGAAACCCCGACTAGAGCGAGTCACAACCGTCGTTTCTCTGGGGCAATATACTCGCCGGTGTCGACATACTCAGTAAGATGTGGCTGCTGCCGTCCGATATCGTCGATGGTGAGTGGCTGCTATTCCGCAATATGGGTGTGTATTCGCTCATTGCCGAATTGGAGTTTAACTCGTTTCATCACCCCGAGAGGTTCTGCAAAGGTCGCGGGACCCTCAAATTGTCGACACCTATATCGACTGTGAGCTACCGTGATCCGTATCGACGCATACACTTGCTTGGGGCGACACGTGGGGAAGGATATATGTATATGTATATATATATATATATATATATATATATATATATATATAGGGTCTACCTGAAATATTAAAAATCAACATCAGGAATTGTAGAGCTCGGTTAAGTAAATATTTTTTTGGCGATGGAAAGTGGTCTCTAAGAAGTCTTGTTTCGGAGTGGGAGTGATATTACTAAAATCTATAAGCCCTGGCCCTTGCGAAGAGATCACTGCACTGCCTCTCTCGTATAACATGCCGCGAGGAGCTGAGTGTATAATTGTATAATATGTATAATTGTTCATGTTATATGCATACTCAATATGAGTGAAATAAAAAAATACGATGATGACTAAAATCTATGACACTGTTATTGCTGCCTGACAAAAGAGCACAAACTGTGCGATTGCGAGACAACCTGTCTTCCTATACAGAAACAAATGTGCATTGTCGTGTCCGCGGAAAAAAATGTGCTTTCGGGAAAACATATAACGCCGGCCAGAAGATGTGACGTGGTCGTTTAGAAGATAATTTACAAAAATTGAAGTTTTATAGTAACTTTTATTTCACACGACGATGCGCTTTGTTTCTGTATAGAAAACAGCGATTGCACATTTTGTGCTTCTATGTCGGGCAACAAGACCAGTGTCCCAGATTTTAGTATTTCACTCTCACTACAAAGCAAGACTTCTCAGAAACCATGCTCTATTGACACAAATGTTTATCTTAACGCGCTCTACAATTTCCTGTGCCGTTTTCTAAATACCTTGTATAGTGCGCGTAGTCTCAGGAACCTGAGACACGAGGTGCGTTACATTTGGGTATATATATATATATATGAATGTAAGTTACCATAATAACTTATATATTTATATTATTATATATTATTATATATCAAGCATATACAATACTACATATACATTTTTATATACACTTTTATGTAAATGTGCTTACCTTGAAGAATTTAGAGCCCGGTGGCGTGGTGGATTGAGTCTGCGCCTCGCAACCGGAGGAGACACATAGGTGCGCGGGTTCGAGCCCCACCGTTGCACATTTGTTTTTATGGGGGTCCGTCAATGAAGCAATGTGAAAAACACTTCCGTGGACGTTAAATCTTGGCCAAAAATATATCATAACTTCATAACAATGCATTTGTGCTTTATGAATACCCGCCTGTAACGCAATATGTACGACTGAGAGACGGCATAATACAAACATTTATAACAAGCTTGCATTTGTCGCTTATAGTTTAGATATAGCATATATATATATAGCAACATATAAGATCAAAAACATCAATAATTTAAAATAAGTTAGTTGTTTAGTGTAGGATAACCAATAACCACGCAGTTTATACTAACGCTCAAACAGCAAATTAACCGTGCAAAATAATGGGAACCCTGGAAATTTACTTGATTTCCGCTTGTTTGATTCAAAGTTTCGGTCATAAGCAATCAAGAGCCTAAAATCAAGCAGTGATCAATATAGCGACTACCAACACACATAATGAAGAACGAGCGCAACCGCTCGAGCTCGAAAGATTATTACATATTTTTTATTTCGCAATAATTTTGCATTTCAAGATGGTACATAATTACA
>QVRM01005020.1:0-172500 GCA_003439945.1 Dermanyssus gallinae
AAAATCCTCCTGCAGACAAGAGGAGAAACCGAGTATTGGCGCCGTCTCTTAGCAACCAGTAGCACCATGCTATATTCCGCACCTATATGGAAGCGCACGACTATGCCAAGGTTGCAACGCCGTCTCCTCAACAAGACACAAAGACCGCTGCCGCTCAACGTCGCACGGGCAAGTCGCTTGACTTCCACAGCAGCCATACAAGTCATCTCTAGACATATTCCCTGGGATCTAAAAGTAAAAGAAGTAGTTTCAAGCAGCCCTTTAATTAACGTCCGGACGGAGATCACACTGATCAGCAGAATAGATACCCTAAGCAAATAAAACTGACATGGGAAGCAATCCAGCCGGGCCATCCTAGATACTGGACAAATCAATACTCCTTAGAATTAAAAAATGGTACGTTCTTAGACACGGCTCACTTATACACTACTAACGGGTCACGGTCACTGTTTTCACCAATACTTACAACGCATTGATAAGACTAACCCCTTTTTATGCCGGATGTGCAACTCAGTGGAGGCTGACGATGTAAAGACTGTGTGCATTATTCATTTTACGAGTTAATCTTTATGAAAAATTCTATATGGATTTATTATTTGCCTGGCATGTATACCTAAAAAAACCCCCGGGGGTCCTGGAGGATCCCTGCGCGTACTGCTGCCAGATATCAAGGCATGGATAGAGAGGCCTGGGGGAGACCTCACCTATCACCTCACCCAAATCCTCACAGGACACGGAAACTTCAACTCGTATTTGTCCCGAATTGGAAAGGCTTTGTCGCCGATATGCTATTTGCCAAGAGGCACATGGAACTCCAGGTCACACACTGCTACAGTGCTCGGTTGGGAGGCTGCGCGGTTAAGGGCAAGCAGACTCGTCCGAGTGAAATGGGCCAGGGAGGGAGACCACACCACGAGGTCAGCGACCACCTCGGTCCAGCATAAAAAGTTCACAGAATACATTGCTCCAGTGAGCAGGCTGGAAACTGGACAGCGACGGCAAAAGAAGTCCTCCATGAGAAACATGAAAAGTGCAAAGAAAGACAGGCACAACTGCGGCTTCAACCTGAAAGCATCCATGGAGAAGTGCAGCTCGAAAGAAAACGGGCTTGCCGGTGTCAGACAAGTGCTGGATCCTTTGGGCGACCCCAGCCAATTGATCTGAAAGGGCGCTCGCCACTTCTCCTGATAGTCCATAGTACTGTTTTTATGAAGATCTGGGCTATCAGAGAGTGAAGCTTAAGGGGGAGGTGCGTTTAGGGGTATGGGTCTCAACGAGAACATCCAACCGTTGGGGTCGAGTCCCACACTGCTAGAGATAGAGACTCGTAGCGATAGTGCGTAACTGCATTTAATACCTCCTCCACAAAAAAAAAACTTCACACATAATCTTCCATAATCGTACGTACTTATTTAGGGTTTGGTACAACCCGGGAAGGAATATCTTTCCCATAAAAAGAGGGGCAGAAACGTCATTTTAGGAGTCAGGATGAAATTTCATAAAACGTTGATACTCTGATTTTTCTCTTACGC
This sequence comes from Dermanyssus gallinae, assembly GCA_003439945.1. Lineage (NCBI taxonomy): Eukaryota > Metazoa > Arthropoda > Arachnida > Mesostigmata > Dermanyssidae > Dermanyssus > Dermanyssus gallinae. The sequence continues at coordinate 1,533 of QVRM01005020.1, forward strand.
AGTTCTGCAAATCTACGTTTGCGGAAGAACCAGTCAACAGATGAAGAAACCGGGCATACCTTGTTTTTTATGAGTTGCCTTAGGTTGCATAGGTCCTCTTTGTAAGAAGCGGACTGTAATCTAATAGCTACTGGCCAATTGATTGCCTCCACTTGCCCAGTTAGCTGAGCATTCCCTAAAAAGACTCTAAGAAGCTCGCAGTACGAACGCAGCCTTGCTCTTGGTTGTTTTCTACCTTGGGGCCTAAAAGTTAACGAAAAAGAATGATGGGAAGGAGGGCCGAAGTCCAACAAAGCTGCGGAAAGGGAACGAACGGTGAGGTCGTGGCTGGAAGAGTGGAATGCTATCCTACAAGCCCACCGGGCTACTTACTTCGCTTGCTCATCCCGGACAAAATGTGGATAGACCGTTTGGCAGAGAACACGCTTTTGAACGCAGTGTCTCACTGGCTACGGTAATTATGTAAGAAATATAATCAGAAAGACCTCAGAAATATGCGTGCATTATGCATAGACGATGACCCCGAGCCACTCCCCTAAAATGTAATAATATAGGGCAAGGAGGAACAACTGCGCCAGCCCTGCTAAAATCCAGATGGGCCCGAGAAGAGAAGAACAAGGTTTCGGAATACCAGACTAATTGAAAAGTAACACGAGAATATTTGCGGAGTACACATGCTGCACAGCATCAGCATGGAAGCTGGGCGAGAAAATTACGACTGCAGTAATAGAGAGAAAAAGCTGAACTTGGCAGACGCAGAAGGAGATTAATTGCGCTTACGACATCAACAGACGACGTGCGTTGCAATTAAGCTGATTTGTAGGAATTGGGATAGGCACATCGAAGCGATAGAGGAACCCATGATTGAACTCGGCCACATGACCCGTTAGGCTCTTGCAACTTCTCCTAATGGTCCATAGTGTCCTCATAGGGTCGTATGGATAACTGAACCACTAGAAAGTGAAGCTTAAGGGGAAGTGTATTTGGTGGGTAAGGGTGTTGGCGGACCGCCATCCAACCGATGGGGTCAAGTACCATACGGCTCGAGAAAGGGAACACGCCCCTTTCGTTGCAACCGTGCAGAATGCATTCACCCATCCTCACAAACGGCTAGCTGGACATTTTGTCTTATTCAAAATTTAAATTAACGACTTGGTATTTACGGTAGGTCAAGGAATCATATTTCCAAATCTGGCAGTGTAAATGGTGCGTTAAATCCCGACATCGCGACACATGCCATATTGTTGGTAGGTAAGATTCCAGGGCAGTGGCATCTGTGTTTCTAGCTACTCTAACTATAGAGTTTTAGATCCTGCAGTAGTGTAGGCGTAATGAAAGTATAATACTAAGATATAAATAGGTATTCTCAGTAGCTATCGTATGTACTATTGCTGTTGATCGTATAATTACTGTAATTAACTATGAATATGACTAACGTTGCAACGATAGCCGATCAGGCATAACCTACACTCTGCTTTGTGTTTCCGCTTTAGGTGCAGCTTCAAGCCGATCGGTCTTTCACGTCCAGCAGCCGTTCCGACCACGATGCGACAAACGGTAAGAGTGCAGCCAGAGTTAGCCAAGCACCGCTGTGTTAGCTATTTAAACATCCCCAACACCAACCAATCTAACTTGCGACATTTCTATTCCGACAAGCAGTTACTTCAGCTTATACGCCACATAGATCCTGTTCGTGACCGTGATTCGTTAGGTCTATCTACTGCCATACTATCATTGCTGTGAACACTTTCTACAGCGATTTTTTTTCGACCCGTATGCTATCTATTACGGGACGGTAACTTGAACGTTGCCGACACGATTTTCATCCGCTCGTACAGTCTGTGCGATTCGACTTTGCCTTACATGAAATTTATCAGGGTTAGGATTTTATCACTTTTCACGTCCAATAGATTTTGGTTGCCACCAAAGTATTGTTGCTCTATTCCATTTACTTTTCTATCACTAGAGGTATATTATCCACTCAATATAGACTAAAGGCGGCTATATAATTACGTTTATTTCTAAAGTGTTTCGTCATGAGCCAGCCGTGTCACGTGTGACCGATAGGGGACACAGTTACACGTGCCGAACCTTTTTGTCATACTTTCTAAAAAGTATGTTTTGAAGGTGTTTCTTTTTACTTTTCTTTATATGAGATTTAAGGAATGCATAACGCCCATGCGTTGTCGGCAGCAACAGCGACTAGTTTGGGACTCTCGGACCACTAAACCGAACTCCCTACCTCCTCAGGCTCAAAATTGTATGGCATTGCCTCAAAAATGTCTTTACGGGCAGACGTCAATGTTCTAATTTTGTTACGAGCATTTACAAAAGTCACAGTAGTTGTAGTTATAGCAATCAATTACACTGTTATTTAATAATTAGCAACAGTGGCAGCAACCCTAGTATCTGAGCATCGAGCCGACGGCACGGGCGTCCACAGCGAGCAGCTAGCGCCGATCGAGGAAAAGTATGAAAGAGTACAGTAGATGAATCTCCATTTTTCAGTATGCAAAACGAAAATGTGGGACCGGTGGAAATGGTTATATACCAATAAAACCTAATATAAAAAAAACTTGAGCATCAAAGTTAGGCGTACTCGGCGTTAAGAAAGCTTGAGGCTGAACAGAGTTTGGAGTTTTGCTTGAGGTAGGGTAGACTTTCTCCAAGTCGATACTGTTGGAGAGTATAGTGTGGAGGGCATGCATTGTCGCGTTCCACAGTGGACACGTTTGTGCTGTTTAGCATGTGACGTGGTTTCAACTTTTTTTTATCTCAATGACAGCCCTGTAAGTGGGAGGAGAATCAGAACCGAACATGGTTCGCTTTTTGTCTGCGCCACGGCGTGGAGCCGTACTGTTCCCTACCGTATCGGTTCGATAAGTAGAATGGGCACTAACAGAATTCACAATTCCAGCCCAAACACGAGCTTTTATTCCACCCCACACAGGTTCCGCGCTTGGTCGCCAACCTGAATTGTCGACCATTAATGACGCTGGCTGCTGCTGCTTCTGCTGTCCCAGTTCTTTCGAATATAATTTTCGATCTATGATAAGTGCACATTCCTTCTGCAGAGCAGCCGGCCGAAGGTCCGTGCAGGTTGGAAATATGCTTTTGCGACCGCTCCAATAAAAACTCTCCAAGCTTCAAGCAATTAATTCGAACAGTTGGAGTATTTCTACGTTGTTAGCTATCAGTACGCTATACAGGAGCGACCTGTATTGATTATGGCGTGTATAACGCTAGGTCCCGGCACAACACAATGTCGTACCTGACAACGCTGTCTAAACAGAATAGAATCTGTTGCTGTTCCGGCCAGGCAGATGATATCTGATACAGAGTAGTACACTTGCTTGCTCTGCCGTCTAGAACATGGGCTTCTCGCTCTATCGGCTAGAATTGCAAATGATTATTATCATAGTGCCGACGCTATACATCATGTAATGGATCCGTTTAGTTCGTGCAACAGTCGTCGAAGCAAGCATTGCCACGAGTCAATAAACAATAACCCGTCTGTTATACACTTTTTCAGCTCGACAATATATCCGTGTTCTGAGCATATGTCATACGTTTTGCGTCACTGTCGACATGTCTCTGTCATTAATTCAACAACGTCGGTTTCATCTGTTGAATAAGTTTCATAATAAAATAACTCTGTCTACTCTTTTGATCTGGTATTATTCAAACACTTTCAGTTTAAGAGCTATTGGGCAAAAGTGCTCAAGTTGGCCACCTTGTTCAGTCGCTCAGTTTATACGCTTAGATACAATATAAACGTCAGAAAAAGTCGGATAACATTCCTGGTATTCAGTAGCGAACTAAACGGATATAACCGCATCCAGTACCCTTTGTTATTTTGCGAATTCTGGCTGGAAATTTGATACAATAAGGTTGCGTGATTTATTTTTAGAATCCTCGTGTTAAGTGGACAATCAGTTCAGAGCATGACCAACTGTTAGCTTGCCTACCGACAATTTACATACATTTACTGCTGTTGCTGCTACTCGGGACTCGAACGTATCAACAACGCTGAGTATGTTGAGCTGTTTACGGGCTCCTGTAACAAAGTGGAGAAGACTTTCGCAGCGCGTCGACAAAGTTGCACCCATATTCTATCTAGTAATGACTGTATTTCCACAGAGGAAATACAAGCGATATCATCATACGCACAAATACCCATCAGGAATAAGGCTACCCAGTCGCTGTGAACTAGCCAGCCAGCGCAAGCCGTTCAAAGCTTGCATTCACGCCACGATCCGCCACCTAACTGGACTTTAGGTGGAGCCCCGCGCACCAAACTGGCCACCAACTGGTCCTTGCTAATTTTCTTCGTCCACTAACCGGCACCGGTCAAGTGCCACGTCACGACCCTTTCCCACGGGCTGTCGGTGCCATCCTTCATAGACCACCTCAAGGTTCAAAGGCGCCAGTCCCCGTTCCCGGTCGCAGTCTAAGCAGTTCCCAAGGGCTCAGGGACGAGCAAACGTACGAACGGATGAACGAACAGAATTGTATATTGTCGTGGCGTTTGCTGCTGCTGGTGTGGTGTTTCTGTTGTTGTTGATGGTGTTGTTGTTGTTGTTGTTGTTGCTGATGACGATGTTGTTGTTGTTGTTGTTGTTGTTGCTGATGTTGTTGTTGTTGTTGTCGTTGTTGTTGTTGCTGCTGCTGCTGCTGCTGCTGCTGCTGCTGCTACTACTACTACTACTCCTACTACTACTATTACCGTCCGTGCCACAGCGGATAGCGGAGGAGGGCATCCCTTCGTTGCAGGCACGAGGGCAAGCATTTGGACAGCATCCAAAAGTCAGCCAGGGTCCAGGGTCTGGCTGGCGGCCTGGCTGGCGGCCTGGCTGACTATGCGATCGTCGGCGTTGTCTCGCTTCATACGACGGCTGGCCTTGTCGAGGAATGCCGTCGTGATTCGGCTCTCTAGCGAATCATGAGGTGCTATCTAGCGCAAATGGTGCTACCACCTTGTGGTGGGCCCATTTCAGTTGCTGGTGCTTTGTGATTTGTTGCTGATGCGGGCTTCTAACTAGTGACAGCCCGCCGTCATTAGTTAGGACGTCGTCGCCATGCAATGTGTAAGTGCCGGGCGTGCTCCGCACGCACCGAAGCGCCTCTACATGGCATCGCATGCTTCGACGGCTTCACCCGACCACCTTTAGCGCTGACGCTGCCACCGTCATCACATCCATTACCATCATTATCAGCAGTATCATCATCATCGCCCCAAAAAGTCATAAATATTTGGTATGTAAACGTATGTAGTACCTACTACAGGCGAACTAACCAAGATATTGTATAAAATAATATTTGCCATTGCGTCCCTTTGCTCGAGTTCGAGCTTCATTCGAACAAATAAAGCCACCTGTGGGCAGGACGAGGCTTAAACAAAGAGTTTGACATTCCTTCATCCTCTAGCATGCATCACTCTGCATGTACGACTGGCAGTTTCCTTAATGCAAGCGTCGGCAAGTCTTAGGTTAATTGCATTTATCATTGTGCTCACCTCTTTCGTACTAAATTAGAGTCGAAGCTAAGTGTTTCGCTTTAACTTGGTGCGTGTCATGAATGTTTGCTGCCGCACTGAATGTTTGCCATGTACTGTATTCAACTTGCGTTGTGATCTATCCATGATATGTTGTTCGGCTGCGACTCCCGAATGATATGTGTACGTTATCCGAAATGTGTATATAATTAATATTATATCGGATGACATAAAATTTGCCGTAACACTTTAAATACAGCTACGCTTAAGAGTTTTAGTTGCTCTAAGACGTATATATCTATCCGTATCACTCTCGACCGGTGGCACGACATGTTCATTGGCCGTAAATATATATATATATATATATGGCATATACATATATATATATATATATATATATATAAAGAGAGAGAAAGAGAAGAGGAGATAAAGTATAGGTTGCGTAACGCTGCGATGCTCTTATGATTGTCGTCAGCCAAGCGTCCAGTTAAGGTGGTTACTTGGCTGTCTGGTAGCGTCTTGCCCTCGTCACACGAGCTGCAGGCTACAGGCTATTGAGCCAACCAGTGAATCGTTTTGTTGGTTGGTAATGATGTCTGGGCGTCTGTTAATGAGCGCGCACAGAACTGCACGCGTATGTACCGGTGCGTCTACCTCAACGAAGAGTGCGTTTCGATTTTCATATTTAAGCTCCAGTGTAAAATGCAGAGTCGGGTACGAAAAGAACATCGTCTAGCTATCCTCCTTCGCTATTTTCTTGTCTTCTTTTCCTTCGTCTGATCTTCACCTTGTTCTTCATCCTCGTCAGGCTTATAGATATCGGCTGCTGCGTTTGTAGCAGCTGATTCTTCAATGGTCTCCATCGCGGTAGCTGACGTCGTCGTCGTTGTTGTTGTTGTTGTTACAGCAGCGGCAGCTGGCGTCGTTGTTGATGTAGCTAGTGTTGTTGTTGTTGCTCCTGTCGCAGGTGGCGTCAAAGTTGTTGCAGCTGGTGTCATTTTTGAGATTGTTATTGTTGTTGTTGTTGTTGCAGCAGCAGCAGTTGGCGTCGCTGTTGGTGCAGCTAGTGTTGTTGTTGTCGTCGTTGCAGCTGGCGTCGTGGTTGTTGCAGCAGCAGCTGTTGCAGTTGGCGTCGTGGTTGTTGCAGCAGCAGCAGCTAATGTCATTGTTCTTGGTGTTGCCGTTGCAGCTGGCGTCTTGATTGTAGTAGTTGTAGTTGTCGTCGTCGTCGTCTTTACCGGGCGCGTTTTGATCAGCAGGCAAAGCAAAGCAGGGTGTCTGCTCTTCGGCCATGGCTCGTAGTCATCACCGCGTAAACGGCCGCCAGGACTGACTGGAAAACTGTCTTGGCGCGGGGCTGTCGACCTGCAACTGCAGCAGCAGCAGCACCAGCAACAGCAGCAACAGCTTACTAGGCAGACTGCCATATAGATAGATATACAGACAGACAGACAGACAGACAATGACCATGCCTGTTTGCCTGCCTGCTTGAGTGCGCGCCTTGCGTCTGCTAAATATAGTTGCGCAGTTCTGCAGTTGCGGGCCGGCCGGCCGCTCGGTCCGTCGGGCTATCGGTCGTTATACTTGCGGCTGTGGTCTTCTTGCACACTCCTCTACCAGTACAACAAACACTGCGCTCGGGCTGTGAGCTCAGCTGTAGAAACTGAGTGACTGAGCACGGTGAGGTGAGGTGAGGTGCGGTGAGGTAACTCAGCAGCCGAGCAGCCGGGTCCGACGACCGCGTACTGTCATACCGTTGATCTTTGTCGTTGTCGTCGTCGTCGTCGACATCGTCGTCGTCGTTTGGCTTTGCCTTTGCTTTCGTCCGAGTGGCGTCATTGTCGCCAATGGCAAAGCACGCGTCTTTGCGATATCATCATTATCATTATTGTCGTCGTCGCCGTCGCCGCTGCCGCCGCCGCCGCCAGGGTTGAGGTCGAGAAGTGAACCGGCGGCGTCGACTGTACTGCATCCTCAACAGTTGTTGTTGCTGATGTTGTTGTTGTCGTTGTTGTCGCTGTTTGTTGCTGATGCTGTTGTTGTCGTCGCTGTTCATTGTTGTTGTCGCTGTTCATTGTTGTTGTCGCTGTTCGTCGTTGTTGTTGTTGCTGCAGCTGTTTTTATTGTTGTTGTTGTTGTTGTTGTTGCTCTTGCTGCTGCTGCTGCCGCCGCTGTTCTGGTTGTTGTTGTTGTAGTTGTTGTTGTTGCCGCTGCTGCTGTGGCAGTTCCTATACCAGTCAGTCAAGAGAACTCGTTCCGCGCGGCTATGGCAGTGGTGGCGGCGGCGGCGGCGTCTGAGCCTACGGCAGTGGCAGAGGCGACCGCGCCATCCTCACTACGATCAACAACACAGGCCTCGTCAGAGATGGTGTTCACAACCTACTACAACCTACAACAACAACAACAACGACGGCGACGACGACGACGACGACGATGGCCACGAGAGGACTCTTTTAACCTGTCTGCCAACACTTGTTCCTTTCGGCTTGTAACAACAGTGAGCGCGTGAAGGGCGCGTTCGCGATCAAAGTGACGCTTGTTGCAGCATCCAAAAAACGTTCACTGCGACGGCGGCGGTGACAACAATAACAACAGCTGCAACAACAGCTGCAACGACAGCAACAACAACAACAACAACAGCAAGAACAACAACAGTTGCAAGAACAAATACGACGACGACGACAACAACGCCGTGAAACGTCAAGTGAGCGCAATCGAGTTTGGTGAAGTGTAAGTCAGATGAGTGAGAAAGGATAACCGGTGATTGGATACACACTGTGTGATGATACAACGCTCGGCTTTCGACAACGTCTCTCGACGTTTACGTAGCTTGTACAAGTATGGCCAGCAAGTGAGAATAACGAAGGCATGCGCGAAAGCCAAGCGCGGCTGTAGCGTCCCACTGTATCTTCGTTTCTGCGGGTCATGCAAAACTGTATCTGCAGTTAATTGGTCATCCGGTCTACCTACGTGACCGGATCGGTCGCTCACGTATACAGCTCCTACAAAGTTCTAGGCGACCCTCGTGTCGTTTAGGACAGGGGTTTCTTTGTACAAAGGAACATTAGCTTCTTCCGTCCATTGATTGCGATAGCAACACGATAATCCAGCGATTACATATAATGGTATTTGCTTGAAGCAATTAGTTGTCGGTTCTGCAAGGACACCTAGAGACATGATACGGTCACGACTAGGCAACCGGAAGCAAGCGCAGGTTGATGCCAGGTTGAGAGCAGCATCCCAAACACGGTCCACAACGAAACCTTTATTTGCGAATATACGAACATTTACAAACGCTCGGTGGAAAATGTGCCAAGCTTGCTGAAATGATGCTTAAACCACTCTAATAGAGGCTGCAATCCCGCATTGGGCAGATTTGTCAGGTTTGTGTCAGTACGGCGGCACCCTTTGACACGGATGGCCGCCTCTTCTTCCCTGACGCATGGGCTACCGCATGACCTGTAACCTTGCCGCTAGCAGTCTTTTCGGTTTCGTACAGAAATGATACTTGACGTTTCTGCTGCATTGCCTATAGTGCAGGACATATTTTGAACCAGAGTAGAACGATAAACACTCATTCGCTTATTTTAATAATTATACAATTAATTATACATCATTAAAAGCGTCTCTCATTTCGTTCGTCACAGTAATATCGCTCCGGATAATTCGAGTAACTAGCGACAACGTCACCACATCGACACCTCTAATTCTAGAAGTGCGACACCTCTATTTCTAGAAGTGGTGGATTGGGATGCTCTGTTCGGTTCCCAAAAATTGGCGCGTTGTGCGGTAGGCTGCCATAGTGACCTTCAGTTTGTTGCGTTAAACACGTTTTGCACATCCAATAGGATGAGCAGAACATAGTTTCTAGCTCTCTTCTTCCGCGACTGAGTGGCTTCTTTTAGTGCCAGCTGCAGGACTTGTTTTTGTGCATCCAGAGTAGACTGACTTATCTGAAGCCGCATTCAGCATCCAAGAGGCCTGGTTGGTCTCTAACTCTACGTCTAGGTTCGTCGGACAATTATGTTGTCTAGAACCTTCCCCATCTTGTCAAGGAAGCAGATAGAGCGGTAGTCAGATAGGCCTGTTTTCCCGCCGGGTTAGGGATGAGATCTAGGACCCTCCTTTCTCCGCGCCCGAGGGAATATTTCTAGTAGCAGTCTATTCACGAATTGCCTGAATACCTTTGGCCATCTTTTTACAAAGAGCTTTGCCACGTCGGAAGAATTCCGTCAGACACTGGGGCGTATCCAGCGCCAGACGTTACTGGGCGTGGTCCACCTTATCGAGCGTTACCTCAGAATTTTTCCTTGAGGGGGATCTGAATGCACTCGCCGACCCTTAGCGGCTGGTGTGAGAAAAGAACCGCAACGACGTCTCTTATGACTTCCGGCGGCGGCGGCGGGAGTCTTATCCTTCCCACCCTGATTTGAACGGTAGCCCTCGTACTTTGTTTCTCCTTGATCGGGCATAGCTTGCGCCATTTTCTCTGAGCGTGTCATCGTGGTGTACAGAAGGGGGGGGGGCTGCCACTCGACAGCTGTAGCGACCTCCCAATAAGCGTGAAGAGTGTTTCAAGGGTTTGCTTCCCAACTTTCTCGTCAAGGCGAACCACACCCTCTTCCAGGAACCGCTAGACTGTCGTAGGATATCTTGTCGCCAGCAGCTCAATAATTTCACTGCCTCCTCAGTATAGCCGCGGTCCCTTCCTGCATGTCTGCAACTATCCCAATCAAGGGAAACTGTTGAGACAGCCCGCCTAGAGCCGCCTGGTCTGCGCCCGAGTCGTTACCATTATGGCTCGTAATTCTCTCTGAGCCGTTAATCCTACGGCGGCAGTTTTCACATCGCGGACTATCTGTCTTGATCACTCCCGACTATTGATTTCTAGAATATCCACGGCGGTTTTTGCCTGGCTTATCCTGCCTTCGGTTTCTTTTATCTCATTTTCCATATCTTCGTTCATATTCTGCTTTAGGGGCCACCGCTTTGTGGTATCGTTTACAAAGATGTCTGTCCTCCGGCGTTTCCGCTCTGGCCATCTTGGCTATATTGTCCGTACCGGCCATCCCGAGGCTCTCTCAGACTATCTTCTATCGTCTCCTTGTCGTGGTCTCCGCGCATGCTTCCGCGTGGTCTCCGCAAGCTCCATGCTTCGCTCTGAAGTGTTCTAGTGCTTCCGCTTAAGACCTCCCCAGTGCCTCACTGTTGAAGCTGTGAATGTGGAAAACAGTCCTAGGAAGTTTCTGCGCAAGTTCTTCAAGGGGTGCACTGCATGGTATCATCGACCGATATTCTCTTGGAGGTTTCCCTTCCTTTCGGTCTCCATGTCTTGGGTATCTCTCCCCTATATCATATATCTCCGGCGAGGACACCGCAAGCCGCTTCCCCTGTTCTGTTTTTCTCTTCGGGAGCTTATTTCTGGGCAGTCGGTTGTTGCGTTGTCGGCTTGGAAGAGAAGAGGATGTGCAACTACTGTAAGGCCGCTAGTGTCCCTACTAGTGGCGCCAATATCAATAACTTCGCTATCCGTTTTTGCCTCAAAAGTTTCATCAAAGTTTGCAATTCGGAGCGCCAGCGCATCTACCGCAAAACACCTCTCTGTAAATGCAACGTTGACTAACTGCAGGCCCATGCTAGGATTCCATTCTCTTTTCCACAGGATTACAAAACATATCCGCAACTAACTGTTTTATCTAAGCTATGTCACAGACATGCTGCATATGCTGTATACTGTGCAATGATACCTCCGTGATTATCCACCGCGCTTATTTCTCTCAGTTCGTTGAACTTTGAGTTCAGTTCAAAGTCTGACGACCGTTGCGTGGGTGGTTTCGTTATACTCCACCCGTTCAACAGAGTGCTTATGCACTTCAAATCAACCAGGCTTCTTGGTCGATGCCATTCTCTAGGTTAAAACCACAACGAGCTGCACTTAAGGAGAAAATTCTATTTCTCAGTGCTCCACGAACACACAATCGCACTCGTCCCCAAGCGAACGACAACGTTAATTAGACATCTGGAAGACGTTATTTGAGTTAGCATAGCCGCACACCCGACGTGTGTCGTGCTTGATTGTCCTTGTACGGTTTGGTGCACCGGACCGAACAAGAGTTTGATGGTAAATAAAAAGGTTGCGGTATGTTTGCTGTCATTTTGCCTGCCTATTAAGCGCAGACAAGCAATGAAATACAAATAAAATTCTAGTCAGAAATGTATTTGGAATTATTTTGAGTTAAATTTACTTGAATTATGTTTATTTTACTCAAATTAAATTTAATATGCACTTGATGTACAAGATTGTGCTCATAATCCCTAATTTTTTTTCCACCTTTTCGGCAAGCGAGGTAGTGAACGATTTATACTCTAGTGCAGCGCATACCACTGCATGGTATTTGGGACATCTCAGCGGGTAGAATCGGCAGGTGCACAAGTTGTTAAGCAATTTCGTTTACTACGAGGTCTCTAAATATATTTAGGTAGAAATCAGGTTGTTTTTCAAAGAAACATAGACATAGGGTATTGCAAATATGCATGCGAAACTTAGAAATATGCTGACCAAAAGATGCTGACTAAATTTAACTAAACTAAAATTAAAACTAAATATGTTGAATTTTAAAAACTAAACTAAATTAAAACTAAATATGTTAAATTTTAGAAACTAAATCAAAACTAGAAAAATGTTTGTTTTGTTTTGCTTGTCCTAAATTTGTTTTGCTTAGAAACTCTCATCAGCTACACAAATATCGAAAAGTTAGCTTAAAAATAGTGATATTGTGCTGAACAATCGCCGAGTTACTGTCAAGGGATATACTTTATGGATCAGTTATAGCAGTCTTGACTAATATTTTATGCGTGCTAAAACTGGCAGCGAAGTTCGTTCCCAAAAATGCAGAATTTCTAGCAAATTGACGCCCGCTGGGAAATTTCCGGGGGGAACATATGGGAAACTGGGAATCCATCCACGCTGGGAAAATGGGAACGACATCGAAAGCAGGGCCCAATTAGTATTTCCAAGAGACGGCCGATCGAGGAAATTCAGACAGAGCAGGCACAACACCAAGGTTTTTAAAAGTTTTTTTCGGTTATAAAAAAAAACAACTTCTAGGGGTTTTGCCGCCTGGTTCTATAATCAATAAAAATTCTACTACGAACTATTAAGAAGGTTACGCCAGCACATCCGACGCAAGACGCCTGAACTCTGGGCAAACAACCCTTGGATACTCTATTACGACAACGATGAAGAACAATTTCGAAACTATAGGGGAAATATAGCAACATTTGCAGAAGCAACTCAACTAGAATGCGAAGGACGCGTCCAAAAATTTTTGTGGAGTGGGAAAGACGGTGGCGTGCGGGAGCTATTTTGAAGAGAACAAAATTACTTCCGTAGAATAAATAAATAATATTTTTATAAGTATGTATTTATAAGTATATATATATATATATATGTATATATATATATATATATATATATATATATATATATATATATATATATATATATATATATATATACTATATTTATATGTTTGCCTGGCGTGTCATCAGAGAACCGTACAACAAGGTTTCACTGCATCCTAGTCTCCTTTCATCCTTTATCTGTAAAATAAAAGTATTTTCTCTTCTATTCTAATAGTAATCGAACACGCCATAGTAATAACAAGAATAATCACAAACGGCGCAATGGTTTCATTTGCCAAATAGCCTCTATTAAACGATATGCTTTAACTGTCTTGCCGCAAAGGTTCACGGGCTCATAGTCGATCTCTACAACTATAAATATATATATATATATATATATATATATATATATATATATAGGCAGGAACTGCAGTCATTTCATCACTGATCTAGGTTGCGGACAATGTAGTGATGGTCGGTGCAGGTGCCGACCGAGCAGATCATATTTCCAGATTGGCAATGACTAAGAAATGCAAAAAACACCCTGGTGGCGTTGGTTATCCGTACCAAATTTGTATGCTGGCCTTCGAGACAATGGGAGGCGCAGGCCACCTTACATTCAACGTGATTTTGCGTATGGGTAGGAGCCTTAACCTTTCGACGGGAGACTCGAGTCCGAATTCTTGCGTCTGCGAGACAATTGTTCACTCCAAAGTGCTAACGTATTAAAATGTTAATTATATATATGCATATATATATATATATATATATATATATATATATATGCATATAATATATATATATATATATATATATATATATATAGGTTGAGTAGATCTTGAAAGAATGTCAGCTGCATCACGAGCGGATGTTCTGGACATCATAAAGTGCTGCAGTTCACAGCGTTAAATCACTTCTTCGTAAGCAAAGCCAATTTTGTAAATTAAGTGGTGTTTAGTTCCCGTACTTTGACCTAGTCGGAACCATTCATCACTTGACTTGTGCTAGTGTTATTATTATTTCTTATTACATGTCTCGAGTATATATATATATAATCGCAAATCAGTGAGTCTCAGAAAATTCTGCTTCGTGACGAGCATGTGTCACACCTTATGAGTTCTGATAGCAGAGTCGCTGGCCACCAGTCCCACTTTATTTCGTCAGTAAGCATACACATACCCTTACTTTACCTGACATAAGACTTTTTCATACAAATCATACAATCATACATATCATACAAAATGTCGGACGCGAATCCCGTTCTCCTTAATTTGCCGACACCTACAGCTGGAAAAATCAGCTAGAAAGAATATTATCTACACGAACCCGTGGTGTGTTTCTTCCCATCATCTAGAATGCAAGGTTCATAAATTCAGTCAGCAGTTTGCGAGAAGTGTTAGTTCTGCTAAGTACATAGTGTAAACATGAAATCCCACTTCCTGCGGGTCGAGTGATAACGCGCTCGCTTGTAGCGGCTTTTAAGTTATCAACGACTATTGCTAAGGAGAAGAAAAAATTATACGGAAACAGGTCCAAAAGCGTTAAATCGCAGGATCTAGGCGGTAAATTCAATTCGCCTAAACGAGATATGACACGAACATGTGACAGTAACTGTGTCGAATAGCGTTTTCATTTTTATTAATGACGGAGTGTCTATTGAACAGTTCAAGGGTTGACTGTCAAATCACAGCAACGCAAATGGCGCCACATTAAAGGTGTTCGCTCTTATTGGAACGATTACAGATCAGGGTCTATTTGGTACAACGCTTTCACGCTGTGTAGTCTTTAGGGGTAATTCTTGGAGAAGGATTTGTCATGACATCCTTATTTATACGATTGCGCACTTTATTGTTATGCCATTATTGCTACTTTACTTACTACCGACTTATGCAGCAAATAGGGCTCTTAAGTAATAAGAGTGGTGTTTATTGAGAGATCGCTAATCAACGCTTACAAAGCTTTATTTTGCTAATCCTGTGCCCTGATTTCCTCCTATTGGGAGGGAGTATGATGGCATCCTCTGCAGAACTAACGCCATCCAAAGGAGCTACGGACTATCTTCTCTAGACGGCGACTCAAGTTTTTTTTAGCAAACTACTTGTTAGTCACAAGCCTCTTCCTTTTTACTAAATTATATTTGATGAAAAACTATACTCACCTACATAGCTGCTCACCGGCTCATTCCGGCTGAGACCGTTACCCCAATTGAGTATCGCCCATAGGAAATGTATAGTATTTGAAGTGCCTTATGCTGTAATGTAATGAATATATAAATCTGCTGCGCTCTCCCTTTGGCTGTAAGTTTGGAGCTCCTTGAATAAATTGAATAACTAATAAAATTTGTATATATATATACTCATACACACATTATAGTGTGTGTACAATTTCGCGAATCTAGATAGATTAACGAGCAAAGAGATAAAACAACAGAAAGCATCTGTATGTAGAGATAAGGGCCTGAACGCTTACCTTGTTTAATTTACCCTAACACGTGACGAATCAATGTACTTGCCGTTCCGCTAACTGCAGCAGTGGCGCTGTCGAAAGTTACAAGATGGATGTCGTGTGGTGGCTCCTCGAGGAGTCGACCCCGTATGGGGTGTTGCTGCTCAACAACATGGTGTTCTCTCTACTTCGGAAGATCGTAGCACTTGTGGTGAAGGAGCGCTTCGTTCGAACGCGCATCGTCTTCGCGGAGTTCATCGCCACGTTGGAGCTCTGTGCGGATGTCGCCGAGTTAGGTTGGTGTATACGGGCATACACAAACACACATTTATGTTATGCACAAACACACATATGTTAATATAGGCTTGCAAACGTACGTAGGACGCTGGCAATACAGCGACGAATGGCACGCACTGAATGGTTTTGTGGAACATAAAAGGCAACACGTCACTATATTTCCAAGTAATTTCTACCGGCATCGATGCACATGTCTTCGGAGATGTTGGCTGGCTACACAACCTTGATTCCCGAACGCTCCAGAAAGTCCTGAACATCCGAGAACGAAGAACCCTTCCCGGAGGTGCCGCGTTGTAATCTCAGCAAGCACTTTTGATAGGCACTTAGTTACAGAGCGGGTCATAATACATTCCCTATATCTTATTACATACATTGTCATAGTGGAACACACTAAGTTTTTTGTAAACGCGATCTTTTGCACCGCCTAGCCGCAGCTCGGGATTTTCTCACAATACTCTACCGCTCAGGTTTATTTCTCCAGGTTATTCCACCGCCTCCTTCGTCATATACCCTTTTAATTCATTCTCCCAGTACTCCACCGCTCATGTATTTTCACCCCAGCTTTTCCACCGTCACAATCCTCCACATAGATATTGTAAAAATATTTTGATCTTTATGGAAGTACAAAATGTGTGGATGTGTGTATGTATTAATAACTGTATGCAATCGCAATTGTCTTTGTATTTTAGGTTTGCCTATAAGTCTACAAACCCCATTCAGCTATTTTTTTTATTAACAGGGAATCATAACAAAGTGAGCGAGTGGAATAGGATGACAACCGGCCGTGATGTGGTTACAATACAAACTCGTAAGATTTCCAGAGCCTGCATTGTTGTGGTAGGCACGCAGGATCATGCCGGTCAACTGAGATCAAGTGGAGAGTAAAACCAATGTAAAACAAATCGAATATTATTTACTAATAACGCCAAATGAGCGGTGTTGATAGCACAATGTTGCTGCCACGCATTCCAATACCTAGTCTGGCATAAATGGCGACTGGACAATAACGCAGCCGACAACAACAACAACAACAGCAGCAGCAACAACAACAGCAACAATAACAATAACAACATTAACAACAACTGATTCATCATCATCTGCTTTTGATTTTGCATTCGCTTTGCAACGTAGGTATCGTGTACGAGCGTCACGGCGTGATCGCCTATACGATATTCCTCTTCGCGTGGTGCCTCTGGTGGGGCAGGCATTTCGGTGATGCCGAGGCATGCCCGAACGGTCCCGTCGAGGATTTCCTGTTCGGCTATGGCGACGCAAACTACAAATCGCGAATGCTTGGCCAAGTTTTGGGAGCTATGGTCACCGGAACGTGAGTGAACTTTAACGACAGCGCAATAGCATGTATCGCTTGTGCTCTACGCATCTATCTCGGCTGTTACTGTCGCCACCGTTGTGTTATTGCCACATTTTGTTGTTGTTGTTGTTGTTTTTGTTGCGGCTCAGTTTTGCCTTGCTTATTGCTGTAGTGATTGTTGGCCATTGGAGTTGTTCTTTTCACTTTTCTTGTTATTACAACGATTATCGTTTTACTGCTGTAATATTTGTTGTTGCTACTACTACTACTACTACTACTACTACTAAGTAAAGTTTTCAGGGCTGACCCTCAGCCAAGATTTAACGTCCACGGAACTGTTTTTTACATTGCTTCATAGACGGACCCCATAAATACAAATGTGCAACGGTGGGGCTCGAACCCGCGCACCTATGTGTCTCCTCCGGTTGCGAGGCACAGACTTAAGCCACCACGCCACCGGGCTCGACACTACTACTACTACTACTAATAATATCGTTGCTGTTGTTTTCTTGCTGCTGTTATTGATACGGTGCTTGGGACTGTTTGTAATTCTTAAACGGTTGCTATTAAACAACTAGGTGAATGCTGTTATGAACTGAATACAGGTTTCAATACTAGCGACTACAGGTGATCTGAAAGTAGGGGCACATATAGGTCAACGTTTAGATCGCTAGCTGCGCGCATGAACTTGGATTGCGAATTCATTATGGTCAACATGAGCTAGCAAATTAATTGTCTGCATACTGCGCGTTGTAATATTTTCACTACCAATTAAATTGCGTGTCTGTTGCATATTTTGAAGCTATGTCGAAGAAAAGCAAATTCGGGTTGAATAAGTGGCCAGCGTTGACTAGGTGCCGTGGGTTCGCTTCCGGCACGACGAACAAATAAAAATATAGGTAACGTTAGCGCTGCATTTTCCCACTCTGTGGAAGCGACCAAAAGGGTCGGTACTGCAAAATCCAAGCCGATGTAATAAACAAACTCTGTGTTTTGCTGTGTTTTATTTTGCTTCTGCATAGCTATATTCAACAGATCTGGAGTCTGCACTTGATTGAACAACATAAGATCATGAACACAGAGGAGTGTCAGAGCTCGCTGATGGTACGTACTAATCATACGTTTTTTGGATCTCATTTGTTCCTCCTTTGATTATACCGAGTTTTTTAGACCTCGCTGCTGGTATCATAGTACATTTGATTCACCACAAAACTTGTAGAAAATAGTAATTATAAGAAAAAAAATTATATATATATATATATATATATAAAGAAAATATATAGAAGCGAGTGAAGCCCGAATCTTACATATAGTTTGGTTGACGGAAAGAGGATAGAAGGGCTCTTGTTCTGAGTACTGACAAAAAATCGAATTCGTATAGAACGTATAATGCTGCAAAAACATCGTTGGTGTTAGTTCATACGTTTTACTAGTACTTTGTTTGCTGATGCTGTTGTTCGTGTTGTGTTTATTATTGTGGGTTGACGCTGAATGCTGCAGACGACTGTCGGTTGGGGTTTTCTGATGGAGGCGTTCATCTCGTGCGTATCGCGCTGCTTCTGTCTTCGATCGCAATACTGGACAGAGAAAACGGCGCTGTGGATAAACTCCATTGTCACGGTCATTCTTTGTCTTGTCGGTGAGTAGCATAACATTTAATATTATACACTGAATATTTATAGTCCTATTTCAAATATCATTCAGCTTCTTATTCAGTAGGTTTCTCCACCTTGGTATGATCACACTCCGCCATACACCAGAAATATGGAGTTGCGCGAAATATATATGTTCTCTATGCTATAAGTCATTTTGCATCGATTTGATGGTTCAAAGTCATGGGGCAGTACCGAAAATGCTTAATAGAAGTCACATTATCATGTACTTTTGCAGAATGGTAAACTGACGTGAGGTCCCGCACTGTTGTTGCGTCGTGGAAGAGCAGTCCTTCCTATTTACAAGATGTGGACGCGTTTAAGCAAATTTTCTCTCTCAAATTAAATGTTTAAAATTAAGTATAATTGCTGGGAATGGAGGCCTCTAGTAACAGCATCGTTTTGTTTCACCACTTGATATAAAACGATACCTTTAATATCCCAAAAAATTACAGCAGTTTCTGCTACAATAGGTGTCTCGCGTCGGCTAAGCTTCGGACATCGGACCCGTAGAGTTTATGGTTGACATTATTTTAAATCGAAACAGACGAATCCGTGTCCCGCTGCGACTCCTATACGCCAGCCCACTGCTTTCTATTCCGATCTCACCACAAGACAATGTCCCGGCTAGGCATAGCATAAGCTTACTCCAAATTCTCCAAGCTTTCAAATAGTCAGATTTTTCTATATTTTGGGAGCACAACGTTTTCTTTCAAAGGTGAAAGCCTTATTATTATTATTATTATTATTATTATTATTATTATTATTAT
Source organism: Dermanyssus gallinae (assembly GCA_003439945.1). Taxonomy (NCBI): domain Eukaryota; kingdom Metazoa; phylum Arthropoda; class Arachnida; order Mesostigmata; family Dermanyssidae; genus Dermanyssus; species Dermanyssus gallinae. The sequence goes on from QVRM01005020.1 coordinate 20,907, forward strand.
TATTATTATTATTATTATTATTATTATTATTATTATTATTATTATTATTATTATTATTTATTTTCATTAATATGTGTTAGGACAATACAGTTGTGAGGTGTGAATGTGTATCCTCGTTATTTCATGGTTACCATCTAGCTGTTCTCAGCCCATCGCACCTAATATCGACGCGGCATTTCCTCTGCAAACTGCCAGTGAAAGCAGCTGCCTCAGAAATTCGTCTTCACGTATATCCCTGTGTATTTACGCCACTTTTCTTTTTCTGCGTGTTCGGCAACTCATCCCGCCTCCGTTGCGCTGTGGCATACATAAGACGGTGCGGCCGTGCAGGATACTGTCGCATCCCAAACCAGGCATTTGCCTTTTTCCCACGGCGGAATGGTCACACCGTCGGGCCTTTTATCGTCATGAAGTTATTATTATTATTATTCGGAAGATCTCGAAAACTATCCTGGATATGCGGGACGCCCTCCGGTGTATCAAAACTCGGCTATTGGCGATGCACGCACAGGCTACATTATGCCTATGGAGATACAGCCTAGGATCACCTAGGCTAAACTACATTCTACGCACGTCCCCCACAGGCCACCACTGTGATAATTTGCAAGCATTTGACGAGGTGGCAAAGGAGATACTGAGTGAAGTTCTAAACGTGGCCCTTACCGGCAGATCCTGGGAAAGGGCCACACTTCCTCTCAGCGAAGGAGGATTGGGACTAAGGTCCGTGGCAGACCTTGCTTCGTTGTGCTACGCGGCCTCTATCATAGAGTTCTCGGGGCTTGCGGAGACGTTGTTAGAACCGGATGTTCATTCTGTGCTGCGCGGAAGGAGGGACGAAGCTGAGCTGGCAGCTAGACAAGCGATAGGCCCTGGCCCCTGGGAGCAACACCCTACACAGCACATGCTTGACAGCTACAAGTGTCAAACGACCGCTCGCACGATCTTAGATGACATCCAATCCCCGACAGAGAGAGCGGTATTCATAGCTGCCCGTTACACTTTCAGCATTGGCTTCCTAAGAGCACTTCCTTCATCACAGCTGGGCACCATGCTGGACAACACCTCCTTCCGCATGGTGGCCGCTCTGAGAATAGGCGCTCCCATATGTGAGCCATACGAGTGTAAGGCGTGTGGAAAAACAGTGGATGAGGACAGACTGCACCCTTTGAGCTGCACTAAAAGCCCTGGTAGGGCTTCCAGACACGCGGAAATCAACGCGATCCTGAAGAAGGCTCTTCGTAGAGCCGGCATACCAAGCACCCTGGAGCCCAGGTTGGGCTTCGAAGACGACAAAAGACCAGACGGCGTCACCATCCCGCCATGGTCCAACGGCAAATGCCTGGTATGGGATGCCACGGTATCATGTACAGTGGCTCCGTCATACCTGATGCACAGCGCCATCAGGTCAGGGTGGGTTGCTGAACATGCCGAGATCGCAAAGAAACGCAAATACTCTGATTTGGGGAGGAGATATCACTTCGTACCCGTCGCCATGGAAACGATGGGCCCGATCAGCAAGAGCACAAGTATCCTCCTCAAAGACCTAGGTGTCAAAATTAGTGCTAACACGGGTGACCAGCGCGAGGGCGAGTTTCTGCGTCAGCAACTCTCGCTCGCAGTGTGTAGGGGAAACGCCGCCGCTATCGTCGGCTCTATGGATTGAGAAGGGGGGGGGTGAGCCTACGCGGGTACACGTTTGGGTCCCACAATTGTAGGGAAATACTGAAAAATTGAATAAATAATAATAATAAAAATTATTATTATTATTATTATTATTGTTTAGAAGCCTAAGAACCATAATCGATAGGTACTATTTCTCAGGACGTTACGAGTTCAAAAAGCACTTGCCTTTTAAACTCCTAATGTTAGACAGCATGAAGCTGCCTTTTAGACAGTCAATTATTTTGCAGTATAACGTGAAATTAACGAGCCGCATAGCGACGCAGACACTACAAACTCAGCGTGGCCGTGTTCACTCTAAAAAAAAACGTGTCTATGTTAGAACAATGTTGGTTCGTTTTGGCCTAGATTAGCCCTATTTTATTATAATTGCTTATTTCTTAGTACGTAATGCATTAAACGACAACTCCTTTGTGTCCGGCATGTTCTCGCTTTAGGACTGAATTCGACGGGCGGATACTTCAACGGTATTTTAGCTTCCGCTCTCATGTTTGGCTGCGGTCCCCACGGGCATTTTGAGCACTTCGTGGTCTACTGGCTTGGCAACCTGTTCGGCGGCTTTTTTGCTCGATACCTTAACTACAAATTAGACTGCTTTATCGACAGGTAATCCCAAGGACAACAGATCGAACCTTAGATAGCGCAATTTTAATAGCAAATACGATAAGTATACTGAAGGCTCAAGCATCCATTGATACACTTATATATAATTAAGTACGAGTATAGTTCCGGGCTTGTATATGCATGCGACGCAGCTAGTCGTTCAATTCAAGATAGCGTTATAGTATTGAATCCTCGTATCAACCTGCGGTGGTTTCTTATAACCCAAATATATTTATGTGGCAAATATTTAATTAACATTGCTTATATATATATATATATATATATATATATATATATATATATATATATATATATATTATTTATTATTATTATATTTATTATTTATTATATGTACAAAGGGCAGGGACGCCTTAATCAGTACTAGCTAATGACTAGCACTTACTGGGAATTCCTCGTTCAATGGGCACATTTGCAATCCCCTATCCCCATTAAGAAAAACATTCAAAGATTACTAGCCTTAGTAAAGACTGGAAAGCTCATTTTGTCTCTCAATGTAGCGCGCGTGCGGCCCCGAACATCTAAGGGCATCACAGACCTGTTATTGCTCTGTTTCAAAGTGTTAAACACACTTGATCCCATTAAGGAACGCCACAGAAGACGAGAATCTGTGTGTTATTTAATAGGCTAGTTATATATATATATATATATATATATAAACATACATATATAAACAAGATTGACGACAGTAGCTAGCTTATATATATATATATATATATATATATATATATATATATATATATATATATATATATATATATATATATATACATATATATAAACATACTTATGTAAACAAGATTGACGACAGTAGCACTTCGACTGGCTCCTTCATTGCGCGCGAGTCAGTTTCGCGGCAGTGCTACCGGAGATGGCCTCTTCGCTTAGTCGCGTTTTCCCCCTGCGCCCCCATGCTATTTGTGTTTCCCTTCACTTCGTCTTTTCTCTCTTTCTCTTTTCCCCATCCTGTAAAGTGTTTCATTTCTTAACCCTTTTTTCACCATTCTACTGGTCATGCCTCTATCTTGTCCACAAAAGATATTCTGTTCGCGAGGGAATACGATAGAATAAGGAAGGAAAGAGCCGGAGAAAGTTGCCGGGGTGGGAGGGCAGTGCGGGAAGGTCTGGGCAACTTATCGAAAGCGTGCCGAGGGTCGGTATAGTCTAAGGGCTCGATCATCTTGATCATAGTCAGCAATTGTCGTCCATCGCTGATCTCGTTCTGTTATACCAGAGTCGGGAGCAACATATTGTTTTGATTCCCGCTTAGAATTACTCACCGAGGAGAAATATCTTGTGCGGCCAGGCGGCCCGCTTCAAATATGCGACAGCCGAAGATGGCGCAAAGTGCATTATTTTAAGGATGCCTCGAAGAATGCCTCTGTATCCACCACTCTACAGCAGGATTAGACATAACATAAAGTAGAACAGTAAAAATAGTAGAAATAATAGAACAGAAAGTAGAAGGACACGTTCACTTACGCAATATTGTAATAAGAATTGATAAATCGAACTGTACGTTTATGAACATAAAGTAGATGCAAACACAGCCTTGTAGGCAGTCAAAAGTTCCTCAATTGAAATTCTCATCTGCCTTAACCGTCTTAAAGTCGCAACAACGGTGTAGCATTTTGGTATAAAGGTATATATTGGAGAATGCAAACTAATACACTTTACTACCTTATTGCAACCCAGCTAAAAACTATCGAAGGAGGAGGCTAATTCTAACAGTTTACCCGGAGCACCCATCAGCTGACATTTAGATTCGCCATCGCTTCCTCAACATCAGAGGGTTGCACCCGAGGCTATGAAACTAATTCAGCCTCTTTAGGTTATAGTTCATCAAAGCGGCGCCCATCAGTACACGACGAATTTAACGGGCTCAAAGTTTTATATTTGACCGTTACGAAATGCCGATTCAGTTCATCGGCAATCTATTTAGACTCGCAAATAATGTGACCCGTGCTAAAAGATAAGACTGGCGGAACTTAGCGAACAAGAAGCCTTAGTGAGCTCTCTGTCACAGGTTTCGTCAATATATTTCCGCAAACGGCGGGAGTCCGATTTAATGTCATTAAACTGATTTTTCTAGGAATAGGAAACAATAGCCTTTCTGGCCAGGCAAATAGCTCGTAAATACCGCTTATATATATATATATATATATATATATATATATATAATGCAGCTATGCACCGTAATATGCAAACAGATCGTAAATACCGCTTTGGAGAGCATATATAATATTTACGGTGTATAGCTGCATTATATATATATATATATATATATATATATATATACCGTAGCTGTTATTATTCCAGCGGTGGATATAACAGTATGGAAAAGTTGTAAATGATCAGTATTTTACGATACTATGGTAGAAATACACGTTCTGTTGTACCTCCATGAAACTTGCTCGCTCAGCGCATTTTCCATATGCATATATATATATGGTGTTCGCAGAATAGTCTGAGATCTGAAAGTAACATAAAAACAAGATTGTTTAAGAGATTATTCATTTAACAATGATTTGTTTATTATTTAACAAAATATTAAAATGAAAGGATTTTATTTTAATACAGATATAATGCCATTTTTAATGAAAAGTAATATTGCTGAATTATTTGTTTCTACGAGATGTATGGAGGATACCCAATATATTAAACTTTTTTTACAAACGGTCAGTTACATTAACGCCCACGTCGATGTTAGTCGTTAGTTCGCTGATGGTCGTAGGAAGATAAGCTTGTCTTTGGTCTTCAAAAAACCCATACGGAAAACTTTAACGGCGTTCAATCGCAAGATCTTGAAGGTCATTGAATGTCCTCGTTACGCGAGATTACCCGTCCGGACCACTCTAGCCTCAGAAGAGCAATTGTCTCGCTGGCTTGTATCGCCATCACACTGGAATTAGACTTGACTCGCATCGATTCCGTTTGAATTCAGCCAAAGAAAATTAAGAGTCATGCTGCGATAACACTTGCCCATCACCGTGGAGTGTAAAAAAGTTGGATCCAAAGATCTGTTAGGACCACAGGCCACACCAAGCTCGTTAAGAATAGATAATAAACCATACGCTGAGAATCAGCAGCCATGCTGCCGCAATAATTAAAAACAGCTTTCTAATTTTTTTTATTTTGTAACTACAACCAAAAAATCTAACCCAGACATTGATTTTTTAGCACATTTTCTATACCGAAGGACTCCCATGTGTTGTATATTACAATGCTGACACGCAGGTGATTACGAAAGCACAATATTTTTACTGCCTGGATAAAAGCTGCACACTCTCATCCTTGAAAGCAGGACTAAGCAAAATACGTTTACACATCGAGCTGCATTGACATGAAACATTTTGAAGGTTGACTTTCGGCAGCGTAACACACTGTAGTCTAGTTAATGCGCTGACTGAGATTTGGGTAGATAACAAGATAACATGCATTGAGGCCTTTTTGCGTAAGCGACGAAGTTTTGCGCTTCATCAGACCCTACCCGAGATGGCTAAGGGCATCTTGGGTTGCCCGCAAGGAGCAGTCTTTTGGACTACTTATGTCCCTCATTCTCTGTATCAGCTTAGTAGAGAATATTTATTGTTGTACAGACGCACTTGAAAACTGCACAATTTTGCAGGAAACCGTAGATGCGTTCTACAGGTGTGCTGGCTAACTTGACCTGAACTAATCGGTAGCTTGGTGAACTACTTCACCGTTAGTCATTTCATTGCGTCAAAAAACATATCAGAGACTTAGGTGTGACGACATCATTAACCTATGACTTGGTATGTGTATGTTGCTTATAGCTGCATATGCAGTTCCAGTGAAGAACCCATGCTTGACAAAAAATGGGTGAGGAATAACTGGACAAGAATTGGAGTAAACACCAGGGTTGCATACAAATGTGAAGTTTCAAATCATAGTGAGGTGATGAGGTTTAGTTTCCTAACGTATCTGCTTAAAACTGATATAGCGCGATGCTCTCACTAATACTGACATTAGTAATACTGGACTGATGTTTGAAGTGCTCAACGACGTATAAATACGTCCACGCGGCGTGAGAGGAATATTCTTCCGAAATGTGTAGCTACAAAACACATTTTGACGAAGCTGCTCTCATGAAGAGTGACTTATGATTTTATCAAGGCTTCAAAACAGTCTAAACCGTTGCCTATATTTCAGGTTTTATAACAATTTACGTACTCATACATACAGGTACAGTGTTTAAATACCACGCATCAATTAAGATCATCTGAGCCTCAAACACATCACAATTTGTGTGACTACGAGCTTTAACAAATTCGCTTGATTATGCTTATTGCAGGATATGCACTCCTGACACAATCTTGAACCCAGATGAGAAGCCGAAGTTCGAGTAAACATGTTGTGCACTTTTTCTGCAAATTCCTTTGTACATAAAGCTCACTCGACTCCGCTAGCCGATAAAGCCCGGTAAGGCTCACCGTGTGATAACCATCTACTAGCAATGTTAGACAACGGTTTTCGGTGCGGTTATTAGGAGCATCGTTGGATTAACGAGGCTCATTTTTGTTGTTGACTGTGTTGTGAGTGTCAACGCAATAGCCTGGTCCCACACTTGGTGGCAGGACTCCAGGATTCCAGGACGAAAAGAACACGACACGCGCTTAACTTATTGGGGGGGGGGGGAGAGCATTGCGTGTGTGTCTGTTCCGTTACTTGTTGATATGTTAGCATCGCGCGAGCTGCTGCGATGGTAGTAAAATAAATATAACCAGTTGATTCAATTCGATGCATAATTGTTCTTCTTTCACCTGTCGGACCAGCGAATGCGGTGCAATATGATATCTGTTAAAGATATTATTAAACAAATTATTTCAATGTTAACACAGATATAATATCACTTCTAATTATATAGAATTTGGATGGGTGGTGGCCTTTTTGGTTTTAGAAGCTACAAACTGTTTATGGTGATCAAACTGCGTCCCAAAACATTACGTATACGTAGTACCGTCGATTTCATTATAATTGTAAAGATAATAAAAGTTACCCCCGTTTAGGAAAACCTTCGACGGAATTCAATAACAGAAGAAAACGTTAAAAAGTGTAATCGCCGATTTACTGTCACGGAGATGAGGAATTAGAGATATCCTATGGATCAATTGTAGTTGTCTTGATCGATAGTTCGTTCTAACAATGTTGAATTTCCACAAAATGAACGTCCGTCGAGAAATGTCCGAATTGAACCTTCAGGCGGGAGAAGAAGACCCTGGATGGCTTCAGAGAGGTATTACAGGAGGCGAGTCATGAGCATATCGTTACGGCATAGAGAGCAAAGCCTAACCCTCCCAGTGCTGCTTCGAAGAAGATAGACGATCGAAAAAAATCAGACAGAGCAGATCCAACATCAAGATTCTTTAGACTGTTTTTTGTGCTACATGGGAATCATGTTTCATTGATATTTGCCACCTGGTTGTGCGGTCAATTTTGAGACGATTGCGCGAGAACGTCCAACGCATAAGGCATGAACTCTCGGTAGACAACTCTTGGATCCTCCACCACCACAACGCACCAGCGCACACATCGCTATTGATCTTCGTCGTATACTCACCGTCCGATTAGTACGGTGCAAGCTGTCCCCGTGTCGTGTCGGCGTTTTTCGTCTTCGTTGGCCTATCATCTGAGCCTATATTTTGGTGTGATGTGTCTCTCGAACTTCTGTGCCCCCGATGTGCTTGTCCTGTGGTGTTTTCGTCCACTCTTTAGTGCCGTCTTTGGCTTGTGGACTGGCTAAAGGCCAGGACCAACCAGAGGGAGAAGGGTAGCAAACGTGTGGTGACCATTTATGACGATTCGGCATCTGCTACGATGGATACAGACAACCGCTCGACTAACTGCACAGAGACAAGTATATGCAGGCCGGGTGCTCCGGCTAAAGGGGCTCTTGTAGCACAGACGCTGCTGATAAATCAAATGACAATAACTCATAGAGAGTGATTAGAATCTGGTTGTCGGTTTAAAAAAAACGCAGCTAACCGCATAGATAAGGTTCGAGCTGTATGGGAGGGCGTGATCAAGCGCTCTAAAGGACCTTTCCTAGTCGTGATGGCACGCGGGTTAGAGAGCTTAGTAAACGAGTATTCGGCTCTTTTGGAAGTGCTTTATGCGGAAAAACTACTGTCTCTCTGTTGCGAGTTGGCCACGTTATTGCTCACCACCGAATCTAAATCCAAACCTGGTTTTATTCATTTGTGGTTTAAACTGCGGGACAAGCAAAGGAGGCAGTAAAGATTGACTCAGTCTTAGGCATTCCGCCTACGGCGAAGTGTCACGACTGGGCCAGCTACAGGGCAAAATTCAGTGATATATGAAAGGAACACACATAATGCATAGGCGGCATGATAAGCGCAGTATTGATGTATTTTTTTTATTATGCACGGCTCTTGGATCGGTGTTTATGACGCTTGAGATGTGGATTTAGCTTTAGATTCAGCACCGGAGCGTTTCGGGCTGCCGTAGGCAAGATCCACGATGAAACACTTGCTTAAATTAATCTGGACGTTTCTAGTACTTTCGAGGCAGTCATACATTCTCTTTCTGCTCTGGACAGTGCTCTGTCAGTTGACGCACACGTTGAAAAAGCATTACCGCAGATATCGTGAGCATTTGACGCCCGAGATAAAAAAAAAAAACACAGAGGCGAACTTATGCCCTTCAAAGCGATATTTATCAGGCCAAAGAGGCGTTCTATAAAAATCTGCTTAATGACATTAAGTCAATGGCCGACGAGCTACATCAACATTTTGCTACGGATGGATATGAAACTTTTAGCTCGGTAAATAATTCATCGCCTGCTGATAGATACCGCCTTGACGCACTAGAGCCTAAAGAGGTCGAACGATAGCACGCGATGACGAACCTGAATGTTATCTGGTCTAGAATGTTGAAGTTAGCCTCCTTCACTAATGCAGCTTCTTTGACAAGAGTAATTAACCTCTCTTTTAAACACGTCTCTATTTGTTTAGGATCTAACAACGTTGCCCCATTATACAGGGGTAAAGGGAATATGTGTCTTGCGTCCAGCTACCGCCCCATCTCAGTTGTAGAAAATACATTAAAGGTGTCTGTGAAAAGTTGCTGCAACTGAGCTTCACTCATCATTTGAACACATTTAACTTAATCTCGTCAGAACTATTCGGCTTTCATAAGAATCGAGGCACAGACACGTGTGGCAGCATGTGCTTGGCTCGGCCGAAATCGACCAGGCTTGTTTGGGCGTGTTCCTGGACGTGGTATCTGTCTTTAGTTGTCTTTATTTGCCCAGATGTTGACCCACTTCGGTTGGACGTACTTTAAAGTCACCTGGTTTAGGTCCGATCTTGAGGAAAGACCTCTCTCCATACCCTTGATAGTTAAACACGATAACCTGGGAAAGGCAATAGCTTTTGCTAACGACACGATAATCTTGTTTAGGTTTGAGGAGACAAACGTGTGGAGTGTTATTGGCACTCTAATGAATACAGAAGTTTATAAATACGACTAATATTAATATATTAGTGCTTCGACCCGCTAGAAACATACTTCAACTAGTCGAATAGTTTTCGACTGAGTTCTAATACGGTAAATGGTTCTCAGGCGGTAAGGTGCCTAAGTTAAGTATTACATAAGCATTTATCTTGGCATTTTCACATAGATCAATTTTTGAGCCAAAGTGCTATGCCGCTGTCGCAACTTTACGCCGGTTAAGGCCAATAGGGGTTCAAATTGAAGGACTTTTGACTGTCTACAAGAACCTGTTTTAACCTACTTTACGTAAAGGCATTGTTTGAAGGGTTCATTCGATTCAAAATAATGCACTTCGTTTCATCTTCTCTCGACGGCGCTATGAGTCAGTTACCGGTCTTTTCGCTGCCCATGCCGTTCTACCAGTCTCAAATATATATATTCTCAGAGTGGCCACTTAGCTTGCCTATAAAATCTCTCGTAGTTTACTGCCTGCGAATATAGTATTTCCCCGTGGTGACTAGACGGGGAAGGCGGGTACGAAGGGCACTACTTGTTATGCCGCAGACCGGAAAACTCAGGTCCCATTCTGTATTGTGCTGACTGCCGCATATTTTAAGTGCGCTATCTGGCTGAGTACAAATGCAAGGATGGTAGTGATGGCGATTACTATATTGTATTTACCACACGACGTTTAGTATTATTATATGATTGAATCATATTCCACACGTACTCAGAAGTAAAACAGATTGACATTTTTGTTAATTGTTTTCATTGTTACAAATTATTTCGTTGCACATAGTGTTGCTTGGGTATAAAATGATACCATTTCGTTTAACTATCTATAACTGCTTGAATTAATAATTGAGCCGCCATTTCTTTATATTCTAAATCCTTAAATAATATGACACCAAATCAATATGAATTAGAACATTAAATCTCGAGTATGATAATCTGCTGATTTTATTAGTAGATGAGACATTACAAATGGTATTGTAGTAGGCCGAGTAACCATTGTTAAAATCTTTTTTTAAATGTTGTTTGTTTAAGAATGAAAGTAAAAACCAGTATAGAAATATTTCAACACTTTTTATATGCCTGATTAGCCTTAAACTATTGCGTTGTACCCTCTCGTCGTTCATGCTAGCTTGGGTATATTTTGTTTAAGGTAACCTGAATTTAAAAAGCTGCTGTGAATATTTGTAATGTTTGGCTTCATTAAGTCGAAAATGCCTCACTTATTCCTTTGTCCAGCCCCACTTCTTTGCAATGGGCCCAAGCACGGGCCAACGAATGTACTCCGGCGACTCGAGGTGCTTCTTCATTGCCGGCAAATTTCTAATTCGTTCCTCGTACGCGATCAGTCCAGGATAGGGGGCCAGACACTCTGCGTCACACAAATAGCAAAACAAAACTTTGCAATAACTCGGAAGCGGTTTACGAACTACCATCCGTCGCCTGAACGCCTTTTCTCCAATTATGACAGTTATATATATATATATATATACAATATATATATATATATATATATATATATATATATATATATATATATATATATATATATATATATATATATATATATACAATATATATATATATATATATATAATATTTTTGTTCTGCTTATATATAAGAGGTAACAATTGCCCCTTAAAAATGTATGCGCCGGATCAAATAAATAAAAATGTCACACAGCCGCCAAATTTGGCTGTATTCAGTCTAGCAGAGTAATACGCACATAGGTGGGGTTACCCCGCTGAATGTTTAGCGGTTTTGGTGCAGGTATTTAACAGCTCTGGGTTAGGTACTCCTAGCATATTTTCTGCACTTTTGGCCTCCGCCAATGTAGACGCAAAACCAACGCGTTCCGCTCCCGCACAGACCATTGAAAAGACTAATGAGTCAATAACAGGTGCATCCCAGCATGCGAGCCATCTCGAGGTACGTAAGGGTCAGCCCTAAAGTACTGGGGACAGCTTGTAAGCGGGTACTAGTAAAGTGTTCGGGCTGACCCTCAGCCAAGATTTAACGTCCACGGAACTGTTTTTCACATTGCTTTATAGACGGACCCCCATAAATACGAATGTGCAACGGTGGGGCTCGAACCCGCGCACCTATGTGTCTCCTGTGGTTGCGAGGCGCAGACTTAATCCAGCACGCCACCGGGCTTGAAAGGTACTAAAGACTTTTGCGGAAACCGCTTGGAGTCTGGCTTTGTCAACCGTACATGGGGCTTGCTCAAGCTGTTGCGCGAATGCCTTCTTTTAGAATGGGGCTGAAAAGCCTTTTTATAAAACGGTGTCAGCTGGTGCAAACCGCACAGAGGGGATAATCTTTCGGATAATGCCGCCAAAGTGAGATTGTAAACCGCTTTACCTATGCCGTCCAGAAACCGTGTGGCCTTTTCCAATACCCAGGACATAGAAGAGACTACGGCCGTATTAGCCAACGTGGCAACGTCAGATCCCCCCGACGCTGGCTTGCAGAGCCTGCAAACCTTTGTCGGGTAAGTGGCGTACGTTGAGAAACACCCCCAGTGTCTTCCAAGTTCACTCGTTGAAACCTTGAAGGTCCTCGGTCAAGCCGAAACAATTGACCCTTTTAAGCAAATGAGTTATCCGGGCCGCCGAAATCACTATGTCAGTTAGTGAATGCCGTAGTAAAATTCCAGCAATGAAAGGCGGCTGGCGGCTAACTCAATGCACCTCGTGAAACATTTGCATGGCGTAGTATTTTACCGCGCCTTATTCTAGCTTAACTAGGATGATCGGCCTACTATGGCCGTTTGGGAGTTTGTGAAGGCGCGAAAGTTGTGAAGTCCGATCTTGGTACTGCCAGTGTTAGCAAAACCCAGCTGATGGGGAACAAATTGCCAATAATATTACACCTTTTGGCTTGGCAACACACTCTACTTTCGAAGCCAATTTCCGGAGTGTAGACTAGCATGCGATCGGACGAAGAGAGCCGTCTCTCTTCTTGACGAGAGACAAATAGCCATGCTCTAAGTATAATAGATAGGAGGACTATAGAGAATGTCTGCAACCGGCCAGCCTGCCGGGGACGGATCCTAAAGCCTCAACAGCAGGTCCTGAAGAAGCCGAGCCCTGAGGAGATTCACGCTCGCTGCAGAGTTCCTGGGAAAGCACCTCGCGACAAGACCAAACTCGTCACAGAAGATAGTGGATGGCAGCATCGTCGGTGGACGAGATGGCAAGCGAAGGTCCGCGGTTTATTTATGACTTTGATACAAAGGTATCCGAGGAGTCCATAAGTCTAACAGCGCCAGGGATGTTCCCGCGGCAGATGCCATGACCGCCTTGGGCAACACGCGGGAGGTATACTGAACGTGTCCGACGAGTTTCTCCGTATATATATATATATATATATATATATATATATATATATATATATATATAATACACCGCTAAGATAGACTAGATATTGCCAGCTGCCTAGTATGTGTACCGTCAGACCACGGCAGTCGGCCTGCTGACATACCAGGATTTATCATTTTGAAAACGTCCAGAACTTCGAAGAGTATGAGGTCGACATAACAGATGTTGTCACCCATCACGAAGAATTTGTCCTTGAGCCAGGTAGCCACGCGCTCGAGCTGGCGAACTGTCGAAGCCGGGAAGCCTTCAGGGTAGCGCAGGTCTATGATCAGACTCCCAATACCGTACTGGATGTAGTTCCACCTAAATAGAAAACACAAAGTTAATAAAAATATTTGTACGACTAGCCCTTTTTTGTTTCAAATTGGTTACCTGTTGATATTGAATCGCTTTTCTCAACAATCTAACTTGATGCACAACGGCTTTTAAGCGCAGTGTGTACTGGTACAGGTCTGCAGATGCATACTGTCTGGGGGCTGTATATTGCAGGCTTAACACTCCTAGCATATCTAGCTCCTCCAATGTATAAGATGCCGAAGACGTTTTTAAAATCCTTCTCTCTCTCTCTCTCTCTCTCTATATATATATATATATATATATATATATCAACAAAGGGAGGCTCGAAATAGGCATCGCGGGTGTGGGGCTTAAAACAAACCTCAGGTCGCAGACTTCTTGCTCAATGAGCTCGAGCTCGGCGAATTTCTCCGGCGAGGCGTCTGCAGGAACACCCAGTAATCCTGCTTTACGGGCGATGTACTTTATGATGGCCAGCGACTGCGTCAGCTTGACGTCACCGTGGATGAGGTAGGGTAGGTTAGGGAATGCCAGTCCAAGGTTTGGCTTATCTGCCAGCCACGACGCCATCACCTCAGCAACGCCACTGCCCTTCACTGCACACGATTACATTAAAGCCAGGGTTAGCATTCTGTCTCTCTCTCTATATATATATATATTTTGTTGTTCCGTAAGGCTAATGCCAGTGTACGTTTTTTTCATGTCATACCTGATTCTTAATCCTTTTACTTTGTCTAAATTGGAAACCATGAAAACCCATTTAAGAGTGGCCAGCCTGAATCTCGTACCCAGGCCTCCCGAATGCAAGGCAAAGGCTTTGCCACTAGGCCATCTTGCTTGCGTATATATATATATATATATATATATATATATATATATATATATATATATATGCATATATATATATACGGCGAGATCAGATAAAACTGTACAAGACGTCGCAAGAACCAAACCAGTTGAAATTTATATATGCCGTTTTGGGGTAGTATAGTAGAACGTCTAGAGACGCGAATGGAGTGCCCGGCGTGGTTATGGGCGGGCGTCTCACATGATGGAGGTAAGAAACAGGCTGTTGTGCTGCGTCCAGGCTAATTGATCTAATTGGCAGTGCGTTTGACGACATTACGGCGTTTACATTGCGAAATTCGACGACTGAGGAGCAACGAGATGTTATTAAATTTCTGACTGTGGGAGATGTCCAACCGGTGGATATTCATCGCTGAATAGTGGGCGGGTATGGGGCAGACTGTGTGTCCGACAAGTCAGTGAGAAAGTTTTGCAAAAGAACCTGCGGTTGGAGATAGCTTTGCAACACCCGTTCGGGTATAATGGTGATCACGCTTTTTGAGCGGATCATCACCTCGTGACAAGAGTTGGTGCTATCACTTCGAGCCAGAAGCGAAGCAGAGCAGCATGCAATAGAAGCATGTGTCGTCACCTCCCTCTAAAAAAATCAAAGGCAACTAAACTCGCACGACGAACTGAAGGATACAGTGGAGGACTGACTCTTGTCACAGTCGCAGGAATTCTGGGAGCAGGGAATCCTTCAGCTCGTGAAACAGTGGAGTAGTTTTGCCCAGGCCTCTGGTACTAACTTTAAAAAGAACTTCAATTATGTTCACAGTGTCGTTTCATCATTTTTCATTTAAATACACCTTATATATATATATATATATATATATATATATATATATATATATTTATCGGAAACATACACATATTTGCTACTGTCCGTAGTATACTATTAGAGATCACCACGTCACTTATTTAATTAGAAAATTCACTATTTCTGTGATAAATTTAAAATACTTTTAAATTAATATAAGCACCCATGGAACGTTAAATACACACACACACATTTATATCAAAGCTTGTTTATACCTTATATATATATATATACATATATATATATATATATATATATATAAATATATATATATATATATATATATATATAAATATATATATATATATATATATATATATATATATATATATATATATATATACATATATATATATATATACATATATATATATATATATATATATATACATATATATATATATATATATATAGTCTAGTGTTTATTTTCCATCAATGAACTGTCTGCCGTCTTACTAGTTCGGTTGTTGACTGAAGTGATGGACACGCTGCGGCGTGGTATCTGTCGCTCACTGGCCTAAGTACCTACAACACTCCTAAGGATCCTGGAGTCTTTCCGTGATGCATAACACGTAATGAAGCCCGTGGCTCCAAAGACCGTCGTAAGATGCCTTCTCTCAGATTTGGCTGCTTGCCAGGTCGTACTTCACATTGTGTATTTTTATGTCGATTTACTTAAATTTCCCATTCACTTCATAGTGTAGTCCTCAAACGCCCTCGTCTTAGATAAACCCCGTTGTGACTGTAGTTGCTGTGCATTGGAGTCCTTCCTCCAGGATATGAAGTATGACTTAGCCAAGCCAAAAACGTGTTTCATAAACAAAAATTGAACCCCTTTCACTAACTGTAGATCTGTCGTCCCTAATTTCTCCCTGCTAAGTGATATTCGGAATGTTGCTTTTGGTTCTACTTTAATCTTAAAAAGGCTGGACGCAGTATGTGCTAATAGCACCTGCAGACTTTTGATTGCTGATCCCGCTATTGTTCTGAAACTGCTATTTACTTACAAAATTTGTAACATTACTGGCTTGAAGGATCTTCAAGGAAAGATGGCATCATAAATTACACAATGAACAATGCTTCGAGAGATAAGACATTTCAATGATATGTCGGTTATTATTATTATTATTAATATTGTTTATATGTTACAATTGTGAGGTGTGAACGTGTACTCCTTGTCTTCTCCTAACTCCTAAATATTATTCCATGGAACCGACAATACAGCCGGCGTTTCCTCGGCACACAGCAAGCGACAGCAGTTGCCGTAGAAACTCGCCTTCGTGCCGATTCCCTGTGAGATCTGTAATCCGTTGGCCCAGCTCACTGATGAATCTCTTGGTTCCCTTGCTTACCGGGCCCATTGTTTCCATCGATATTGGCACTACGATATAACTTGTCTCCAGTTCTTGGTACTTGCGTTTTTTCCCATTATCTGCGCGCTCGGCAACCCACCCCGCTTCTAGTGAACTGTGGCGTATATACGAGGGAGCCACTGTACAGGACACTATAACATCCCATACCAAGCATCTGCCGTTAGCCCATAGCGGGATTGTTACACCGTCAAATCTTTTGTCGTCATGAAGTCCTAATCTGGGCTCGAGCGTGCTTGGTATACCAGCTTTGCGTAAGGCTCTTCTTATAATTGCATTGATTTCAGCGTGTCTAGAAACTCTACCATGGCTTTTGATGCAGCTAAGAGGGTGAAGTCCATCCTCAGTTACTGTGGTACCACATGCGCGGCAACTGTAGGGGTTGCAAACCGGGGCACCTATTCGAAGAGCTGTTACCATGCGGAATGAGGTGTTGTCCAGCATGGTACCCAGCTGCGGGGAAGGGAGACACTTTAGAAAGCCTCCACTAAATGTGTCCCGTGCTGCCAGAAAGACAGCTTTTTCCACTGGAGATTGGAGGTTGTCTAACAGCTCTCTAGCTGCAGCGCTGCATCTGTAGGAGTCCAATGTATGCTGTGTGGGACGTTCTTGCCAGGGGCCTGGTCCAATTGTTTGTCTAGCTATTAGCTCTGCAGCGTCTTTGGCTCTTGTGATTCCTTGGCGGATGTCTGGTTCGACCAACGTTTTTGCGAGTTTACCAAATTCCAATAGAGACGCGGCATAGCACATGGGAGCCAGCTCCGCCGCTGATCTAATACCAAGTCCTCCTTCGGCAATTGGAAGGGTTGCTCTTTTCCAAGTGTCATCAGTTATTATTATTATTATTATTATTATTATTATTATTATTATTATTATTATTATTATTATTATTATTATTATTATTATTATTATTATTATTATTATTATTATTATTATTTTTATTATTATTATTATTATTATTATTATTATTATTATTATTATTATTATTATTATTATTATTATTATACTGCAATCGTTTTTGCTAAATTGATTTTGTTCTTTGTTCACATTTAAACGGGCAATCGTATTTGAAAGATTTTCTGATCAAAACTCGTGTATTTAGTTGAGCCCGCATTCAACACACCGGTTAACGCTGGATGTAGCTTCCGCTTAGATTCGTGGGTAGTACCCTTTCATTTCGGAAGACACCATCCTTGCCGCATTAAGTGAGTTTGGAGTGACGGACGTGGCGCAAGTACTCCGGCGAAGTCCACTATCCGAGACAGTCAAGCCCACTGAGCAGGTTAATTGGACTTTCAAGAATAGACACTTTTCATCCCAAGTGACTGTGGACTTGAAAACTTACTTACAGAAAGCCCGCACACTGCTACAAATAATATAGCCTGCATTGCATGTAAGCACGGTGTACTTTGACCAGTCTATTGAGTAAGGCTCGCTCCAGCTAACCTCATGTTGCAGTTATCCGGGTTCACATAAAGCTATATGGGAATCCTGCCCCCAGAGCCTCAATGTGATGCCTATCTGGAAGATGTCCGCTGCGAAAAAAGTCGTAGAACGTTCTGCTGCAGCACAAGTGAAACTCGGCGAACTTGCGCGGCGGTGCCCCAAAGTGAAATTCGTATACTCACGTCCGCGACGCACACAACGGACGCCGATGGTATCAAACTATAGCCGGCAGCCCCGTCATAGCCGCCAGGCCGGTGAGAGCAACTATCAACGATGATTCGCAATCGAACGCAAGAAAACAATGAAATGGCACAGGGCGGCTTACACGGGATGTCAAGGTAGTGCTGTGAAACTGCGTCAGTCATCGGCGCTTTGGTCACAGACGAAAACATGGATAATACAGCGTGTTTGGAAGAAAGTTTATCATTTTGGGGAGGAGTGGGGCTTAGATGGCACATACCCATGGGAATGGCATTAAAGGTTAGCAGCAGTAGGGAGGAGAGCAGTCGTAGGCCGGAGACCGGCACAAAACTGGCTAGTGGGATCTTCTTGATGAGTTATGAGATTTAGTGAAGTGCTTTCACTTAGGGAGATTTAAACTTAAAAATCCTATAAGCGTTAACTGACAAATCTGATATAAGAAAAAGTGCAATTGTTCCACGTGAGGAACGAAAGAGCAAGCCTTAGTTCAACGACCATTGTAAGGCAGCAAAAAATTCCAACAGGCTAACCAGAGCATACATAAATATTATTAAGGTAATGAGGCCATTTGCGATAATGGTAAAGAAAATGAGGCAAAGTGCATACAAGGAAAAACTAAATGTACTAAAAACAAAAAAGTTAAGAAACGGGAGGTGGAGCTGCTGCAAAAAGCAGAGAGACTACCTTACCGAAGAGAAAATTACAGTGCTCCGTGAAGACTGTGCCGCTAATAAAACGCCGTGCTAGTGTGCTGTAGAGAGCCGACACTACCCAAAAGAAATCGTATATAACATAATAGGGGCGTCTTTGCTTAGACATTAGAAGGTGCAAAAGGCTGGGCTCCAGGGAAAGTCTGTAAAGACGCCTCGCTGCGTGATCTTCTGACTAGACGCCAAACAAACATATTATTGATAATAACGACTATTCCGATACATTTATATATAAGCAATGTTTAGTTCCTTCGACGATTTATTCGCACATTCAAAAAGCGGTCTTTAAGATTTGAGTTCACAGGCTGTGATGGTATCCGTGTGTCGTTGCTCGTAAAAACATTTGACAATAACATAAAATTAACAGCATTTGGCTCGATATCACATTTTCTGCAGAGCCTTTTCAAAGATATCTTCTGGACATTTTTAATAATGAATGGATGTATTCATTATTCGCTTGACATGTATACTTAAATATACATGTCACCCGTTTATAGCAGACAAATACCCAAAGTCTGGTGATATACCTAAGACGTGGATAGAGGATACCATCCTTGTTATACTTAAGTGGAAAGACAAAAAAACAGAGCCAGAAGCTTGGATAACAATTAAACGTCACTCCTATAACATATATCATCAGGAATAACATTAAACAGACTTGAATACTTCCTCGAGAAAAGAAAGGCGGTACCGAAGAAACAACGTGGGTTTAGAAGATCGACGTCGACTCACACCCATGTGAGGGAAATGAGAACAAAATAAGCTGAAGGCGCAACTTAGCTAGAATTGCGCTACTAAACAGGCCGACAGTGCTACATCAGCCCTACTCCTTAAGCTGTCTAGGCGGAAAAACGCAACGTACCATTAAAGTCGTAGAGTTTGACTTCATGTTCAAGGCCGGACACCTTGAGTAGATACTGGATCGGAGCCACAAGGGCGCGGATGTTCCAGTAGCCGACAACAATCTTAGGCGACATCGTGGCACGGTGCAAGTATCTCGAGTCCACCTGCGACCTATAAACCGACCTGTCTGTTGTATCCGGAAGCTGTCGTTCGGTGCGCTCACACAGCAGCGTAATGCCGGGCGTTGTCTTTCACTGCTGCTGCTCCTCGAGTTGGCACTGAAGCAGCACAGCAAACACGGCGGCAGCGTTCTACTGGCTCGCTTTGTTCCGCTGCGTCTGTGGCGTCTGCTCACCCCTCTGACGGTCGACGGAGGTAGAGGAGGTACTTACTGGTGGGGGGCGGGGGGGGGGACGTGGACGTTGGGAACAGCAACGGCAGTACCAGCGTTGGCGCCGCTAGTGGCGGTGGCAGCTGCAGCAACTACTACTCTTACTACAACTACTATTACTATTACTTTTACTACAACTACTTTTACTAAAACTACTATTACTACGACTTTTACTACAATTATTATTACTACTACTACAATTACTACCACTACTGCTACAGCGACGCCAGTAACATGGGCGCCGTCAGCGGCCGCTGAGCGGCGCCAGTGCCACCGACCGCCATCGGAGCAACTTCTGGCAAGGGACGTCGACAGTGGCAGAAATGCATTGATGGGTCTGTGCCAACGCGCCGACCAAGGATTAACGCGACAGCCGACTCAATTCAGCCGTCTTCGTCGTGGCTGCCATTGGCTCTACAGCGGCGATGACTGTGCGTATTTCTATCCTATCTAATCGCTGCTGATCGCTGTTCATGTACGTAATTTGAGTGAGGCTGAGAGATGGTCAAGTGGACGTCTGGAACGAGCCACATCGTGATGGTATGCATGCATGTATACGTGCATATAATGTTATATTATGTTTTTTTTGTTTTTCGTAAAAGTAGTTTACGCGACTAAGTTAGATGTATAACGATACTTGCATCGCTTTCGGTGCGCTATAGTGAAGGCAGGATTTTGTCACGAGATACTTAACTGTGGAAATAGTTTTTCCTCTGTTGTCGACGGCGCATTGGGCACTTTCTCTACAGACAAAATAGGCATTCACAACATCGCAACGCGCAACCTGCGCCGCTCGATGACCAATTGCGGAACTTGCCTAGCCAAACTGACTTTTGAAGTCTATTATAAATGACCAAATCGAATCTTATCTGTCGCAAACCGCATTTCTCATCCTACACAGTTTAGGTTTACGAAATACGTCCATATACGGTTAGAGCTGGTTCGGCTAAACGCTGGAATGGCGGGACACTTGCCGCTGCTAGTTCCTTAATACTGCTTAAACGGCGTTTGATTTAGTTGATAAACGTCTCTTACCCTAGATACGTTCACCCACTAAATCAAATGCTGATTGAAAAAGTTTAGTCAAAGTTCAAGCTCATTTTTGATAACTATTTGGCTGGCAGGGTTTTGACTTTGGATTTAGCTACATCTTCAAACAGCCTACTTTGCTGGACACATGGCAGGGTACAAGCATGTGCCCAACGCTACTTCTAATATTAATAAATTATCTTCTACAGGTGAGCTCAATTTGTCATATATGTTCCGCAGACGATATTCTTTGTAAACTGCTGGCACGCGTTATAGAATGGTATGCTATTCACAGATTTTTGACTAATGAGCTTAAAATAAAAGTAGCGATACTCTGAACAAGACAAACACTAGTGCGGTCGATTAAAGTATATATATGGCAAATCCAGCAATGCAGCATACTGGGCATTTTAAATCATTGAGCGTCACCTTAGACACGTACTTGTCATTTAAGTACCACATAGAACACCTATTGATTGCGATGAGGTACATTATACCTTTGCTAAGTAAGCTTGCTACCTGTAGAAATATACATATGAACTTGATATGCTAGCGCTTCAAATTTTAACAGCTTAATCCCCAAATATATGGACTTTACTAATATTTTAAACCCAATTACAAATTGTAAACGTAAGCCTCTTAGAACGTCCTCGTCTAGGTGCGACGACCGACATAGACTATCCGACATCGGCAACTGCACGAAAGAAGATCTAAAAAGCTAAATCAAGATAAACTGTGGCCTCTAGGAAAATCGTCATATGTTTGTAAATAAAGCACCTAGAACTCTTCGCGCGTCTATTCGTTTAATGTATTCGCCATTTGCTTTAATAAGCGGAGGTCAAAACTGCGACCCCTTGCACCGTGTCCCGGGATAATTCCTCAAATGCTAAGATAATGGCACTGCACAGTGATGAAGTGTTAGGGTGCGGAGACTTGTTAGAACCTCGCTTAACTACACCCCACACAATGAAATCCTGTGAATTTAAATCTTGATTGTTTGGTGGCCAAAAGCACTTGTCTGAATTTTTGTGCATATGAAACGTAGTGCAAATTCTCTATTGCAATCCGACGCATTGTACCGGTACTCACGCCTAATAGATCCGCGTGGTTCCTCAGATAATTCCGGTATTATCAGTAATCCGTTTTTTTACACGTTTCACGATCTCGCGAGCCTTCACCGGTCTCGGCCAGTCGTGAATCTTCTTGAATGCATTCCCAAAAACGACAGGGCAAACACCATTTCATCTTCTGCTGGTAGCGCGCGAGTATATATATAATGCAGAGTTTGCTCATACATATCCTTTAAAAAATAAAAACATGGATGAATACCAACATTAAGATTAATGTTCGCACTTCTTATTAAAACTTTTCATACTACTGCATGCACGTATGATAACTCTGACAGCCTCAAGAGCAGTAAATGTACACGGTATGCGCAGTAAAAAAGATACCGAACATATGCAGTAGAACGTAGTACGCGAATTTAAAGCTGTTCAGACAGTACGTAGTAGAATAAATTGTACGGATGAATATTTATCATATTGTTTAAAGCAAAGAGGTAACAATTATAGGCGACTCATCATCTAAAGTCTCTGGAAAGACAAACAACATTTGCAGCATACGTGATTAATGTCCTAAATTTTGACCTGTTAAACAAACTGCCATGGCCTCACTTGGAGATAGGGGGCTTGCACTACATAGCTAGTGGCTGTAGCTGGAAGTCTACTATTTTTGCCGGCGATGGCTACATGTTGGTGTGATTTTGCAGACGAATTTGACCTCAATGGACAGTTTTTCTTAGGGTCTGCGAATAAAGATCAGTAAAATTTTGCGCCTGGACAAGCGCGACTTCCAGACCTTCTACCCCGATTGATGATCAACACCTAGCCAAGTCTCTGAACTTGAATGATATGACTATCATTCCCTATGCGACGTCCTTGACCTTCTGGCGGCCAACAATGACGTCCCCTCGTGGGAGTCGCTCTTGTCATTCGCTTACGTGGTCCTTCAACTGCCACCTCGCACTTCGTCGTCCACCTCTTTGGCAGCGACTGTTCGGTCGAACCTCCGTGCGTTCTGCGATGGCTGGCGGTTCGAATTTCGCGTAGGTGGTGTTAGAAGAGTCACATCAGATGCGTGCGACTCCCCTGAGGACTCGGCACGCCGCGTTTCGTCTAAACTGTCCGAGGGAGACGTTTCCAAGGCGGCCCGCTTACTATGCTCTACCGACTCGTTTGTTTCGGGAGACGAAGTCCTGGCCTCGCTTGCCGCCAAGCACCCACCTGCTCCATCGGACTCGGTTTTTCCGGACCCTTCTGACTCTATAACGCAGCGTCACTCTTCAGTCGATGATGTCTTGGGAGCTGTTGCCAGCTTTCCGGCCAGTTCGTCCGCCGGTCCTGACGCTTTGCGTCCGCGTCATCTGAAGGACCTTCTTTCACCCGTGCTTGGACCGGTGGCAAGGAGACTGGCCGCAGCACTTGCCAGAGTGGTGGACGTCTTGAGATGGTGTACACTGCCGACTGAGGTCAGGGAGATTATATTCGGCGCCAAGCGATTCGCACTCCGCAAAAAAGACTCCTCGATTCGCCCGATCGCCTGTTTTCTCACGATACGGAGGATTGCTGCAAAAATAGCCTGTCGTGAGGCCAAAGATCTTATTATGGAGCAGCTTGGCCCGCACCAGTTGGGTTTTGGCTTAGCAGGCGGGGCGGAGGCAGCTGTACATGCAGCAAGAGCCTTCGTCCAATCAAGCCCGCCCCGAACGGCACTCTTGAAGTTGGATTTTCGCAATGCATTTAATACTATTCGAAGGGATCATATACTTCGTGCAGTTTGTGATGCAGTACCGGAAATCTTCAACTTAGTGAATCACGCATACAGAGAGCCATCCGTCCTGCTGTTTGGGGCCCACACGTTGTTCTCGGCATCGGGTATACAGCAGGGAGACCCCTTGGGGCCGGCTCTATTCAGCCTGGGTATACGTGAGCTGGTCAACTCAATACAAGTGCCTTTCAACGCCTAATACCTCGACGATGGCACACTCGGTGGACCGATGGAGGGCTTACTCAAGGAAGTGCACAGAGCTCTTGCCGTTGAGACAGTCAGTGGCCTGGTGTTAAACACGGCCAAATGCGAGGTGTTCGCGCCGGGGACAGACCCGGACGACCCCACATTGAGTGCCTTACTTGCGTTACTACCGGGGTGTAGAGTCGTGTCTGAACACGAAGTTACGCTCCTTGGCGCACCGCTCCTACCATCTGCACTGTCGAGTCTACTCGACCCCATGATGGACAGATTGTGGGCGATGCAAGAACGTCTGCCTCTGGTTTGGAGCCCACCAAGGGCTTTACCTACTCCGCTCGTCGTTCTCCGCGTGTCGCATCGTACATATCATACGATCCATGGACTGTTCGGGTACATTCAACCAGCTTCTCCAACCATTCGACGACCAGGTGGTGGAGGCCCTCGAGACGGTTTTGGGTCTGAACTTACGACCACGAGAGGTGCGCCAGGCGGCTCTCCCCACCTCCATGGGCGGTCTTGGTCTTCCCTCGGCCCGCTCCTTGGCAGGCCCTGCCGTGGCCGCCTCGATGCACGCTACGTCGGGTCATGTCCAACGCCTGTTCCCGCCCGGGGCTTGGGCATTGTTTGAGGCAACTCGCGACGCTATAGCGGCTGGACTCCAAGCTTCACCGCCTAATATGAATAGACTTGCCTGCCAGAGGGCCTGGGCCGAGAAGGTTCACGAATCTTCGCTTGCGAAGTTGCTTGAAGAATGCGGTGACGACCAGGATAGAGCGCGCCTCCTTGCCGTCGCTCGCCCCGGAGCGAGCGACTGGCTACACGCACTCCCCGCTGACTCATTGGGTACCCGCCTTGACGACCATTCCACCCGGATCTGCGTTGGCCTAAGACTGGGAGCCGATTTGGTAGAGCCACACAGATGCACTTGTGGCGAGCCTGTCGGACGCCTGGCCAGACACGGCCTGTCCTGCGCTCACTCGGCGGGCCGGCGACCACTCTGAATGACATTCTCGCAAGGTCGTTGCGAAAGGCCGGAATCCCTTGCGTCCTGGAACCGCCTGGTCTTTCTAGAGACAATGGCAAGCGGCCCGACGGCCTGACTTTGATACCTTTCTACAAGGGTCGTTCCCTGGTATGAAATGCGACGGTGACCGACTCTCTGACCCCCTCCCTTGTCGGTCCCGGCGCTTCTTGCCCAGGAACTGCCGCTTCCCGCGCCGAGACATCAAAGATAAAAAGTATGCGTACCACTTTTCACCCTTCGCATTCGAGACGCTGGGTGGCCCTGGGCCCCTCACAACGACGCTAATTTCCCAGGTTGGTGACGCTTTACAGCAGGCTACGATGGACAAGAGGGCGGGCACTTTCTTCTGCCAACGGCTTTCCCTAGAGATTTAGAGAGACAACGCGATTTCGGTGCTCGGAACTATGAAAGACTGGATGGACCCGCGTCTTCGCGTCAGGGGTCGGGCAAGACTCCCACTCGGACACGAGTGATAGATGAGGAGTGAGCCATCGGCACCGTGGATTTAAACATTCACATGTATATATGAAAGAATAAAGGAAAAAATATATATATATATATATATATATATAAAAATGATATGACTTATTCAACTAAACTGTAACAGAAGCCCCGGAGCTCACCTAATGATAGAGAAACGAAAACTGGCGAAAAACGGGCGACTTGGGCTGTGGATGCTCAGACCAGCACTTGCATTGTGCTTAACCTGACAACATGTCTCCGAGCTACGGTTGTGGAGGAGGACCAACCATTACATGGATAGACGTGGACGGCGTCGGTCGTTTCTACTCCTATTACAGCAGTTCCAACAGCACGCTGGACGGCCTTGATGGCCTGCTCGAGGAAATTACATTGTCAGGGAGGGATTGCCCGCTACCACTGGTAGTCTATACCGAAGCCCCGCAACATGGGAGCAACCAGCACTAACAGAAGAAGCAGAGCTGTTTTTGAGTGATTAGCGATGCAGGACCGTGTCGTTCTTAATAAAGGCAACGACCCTACCTTCCACCACGGGGAAACTGAGTCGCACATCGATTTGTCGATCTGTAAGAGAAGCCACTTTTTTTAAAATTTCAAGTTGAACCATACTTCTTGACGAAGGGAACCTTAGCGATCACTACTGTATAAAACTTGACGTCCATGGAGTCACTCCGTCAGCAGCCCTTCCTGCCCCAGTAAGGCCACTCCGGCTAAAACCACCTGAAAACAGGGAGCTGCAAGCAAGGCTGGCAAAAATATTAGAAAAAGGGGGAGCCTAAAACCTCTCAAGATCTTTAGAATAATCTGGGGGAAGTGTGCAAGGCACCTAGGAAGAGACGAAGGCATTCAAAGCAGCTACGTCCATACTGCTGCTCTAAGCGCTCCTAATATAAAATAATGACATGTGTTCAGACATACATGCTAAGCGAATAATAAATCAATCAATCAATCAACAATAGACACAGCCCTCTTAAGTACCGTGCACATTGGTAAGATGACGTCGAGGAGAGAAAAGTTTGGCCAAGATATTCACGAGGACACGCGGAGCAACGAAAAGCACGAAATAACTTCTCGCCTCGGTAGCGGAGTCCGCTGTTTTGTACGCCGCTCCAAAATGGGGGCCAAACGCTAAAGCTAAAGAAAACCAGGGGAAAACTCTTCAAGGCGCAAAGAAAAGAGGCAATACGAATTGCCAGTGCATACAGAAGAGTTGAAACAACGGCCATTATCGCAATAGCAAGGCTGATACCGTAGCTCAGAATGATTAAGAATCGAGAACACGGAGGAACGGAGCCGGTCCTTACAAAAATTGAGGCCTAGAGACAGACGCTTAGAGAATGGCACGAAGATTAGGCCAAAATACCAGCAGACATAGTAGAAGTCTGTAATCGTCAGGGTATCGCCGACCTAGCGAAATTGTTCAACATATTGCATGGTGACGGTATATATTCATTTATGAAAACGTTCCTGATGGGCCCTGATGTGGCTTGTTGCGTCCATCCGTGGCCAAGAGCAGGCTCAAGTCAACAGAGTTAGAGTTCTGTTTGCTGCAGATCACTGACCACAGTATTGTGGGAACAGCAGGACTCACTATAACGTAGATCGAAAATTTAAAAAATATCACTGCACTCGATTCAGCTTCCGTTCAGATAACATCACACTAACTGCTTAATTGATGGAGTTTCGTATAAATATATCGTTGCTGGCAATTTGTTCGCAATTACGGCGTTCCCAGTTTGGCGTCATCTCCCTCTCTCTCTCCCGTTTCTCGATGGAGGCACGCGGTCAGACAAAGTGGTTACTATTTCTAAAACTAGCGTAAACGGGTGGATAATGTTTTCATCCGCCTCAGTTATCTGTGACGTCTCTACAAGGCCAACCGTGCGTCCTCCTGCTGCGCCAAAGCCGGCTACCTCGAAGAAAAGCAAAGGGCGGTCATTGTCAGTTCTAGCTGTGTCCACGCGCTACATGGTCATGAGTTTATAAAGGTCGAAGCACAACCTTTATTACGTAGCTATACGAAGCGGTTAATCCGCGGTGTCCGAAACAACGCAGAATGAATACAGAGGCACAGATAGCAACATATTAATGCTTGATTTAAAATCGAGCAGATCCAAACTTATTAGATCAAATGCCGCCATTTTATGACGTTTCGAACGTTAACCTTTTTTTATATGACTTATAATTTTTAAATTGCATGTCTGGTTTTTATGGAGGGTGTGGTTATTACTCAAATCGCAATTGAGTACGATTCAGAAAAAGACATTACGCAGCGTTACATGAACATTGCTTTTGTCTACCCACGTATACATGTAAGTATGATATGGCGCCTATGCAATATATTCTGCTGTAATTAATCTGCTTGTGTTGGGCGGGCTTTACGAAATATCATGTACCTTCAGCCGTGGCCATTTCGACAATTTTAAGTCCCAGTCGTATTTTAAAGTGTAGCATATTTACCCCAAACAGTTGTTCTGTGGAAGGAATGAGAAAAATAAAATTTGCAAGCAGCCTTTTTATTAGCCGTAGCTCAAGTCAATGATCTAAATGCCTGTCATCAATAGCCACTTGTCTATGCCTCATTTGACTCATTGTTGACGATAAGCAATGCTACTATTTTTTTCAGCTGTCTTTTAACCAGACAAGTTGGTACTTGACCTACATCGTACAGTTAAGTCAACTTAAGTATGTTCTAAGCCATTTTTAGAGTCATTGTTTGCTTTATAGCAACATCCCATATGTACTGTAAGAGACGCTGTCAGAATAAAAGCAAGCAATACTGCAGTCCCCGACGTAAAACACATAACGAGCGCGTAATCAAATTGCTTGCCGTTGGCACGATCTATCAAATTAAGCTGAACAGATAATGGTACACGATAATTAATACCTGTGTAGCATTTACTATTTCCCCGAGTTGAGGCTATAGTGTTGAAGTTAATGTTACGCTTACTAACCTTGTTTAACTAAATCCATCATCCTTTAAAGGCGCTCTGTATATGAGATATTTTGATGCTCTTCAAGTAATTTGGTCCCTGTGATTAGATGAATGATTGCAAAGCTTTTTGGAAAGCTGAAGGCACTATCCAAATCGAATACAGCAGAAAATTTTGAGTAGAGGACATTCATGGTTTCCGCTAAAGTAACAGTGCTCGTATCAGGTCAGTAGTGCAAGCAGGTGTAGTTCCTCCCTTTTGGAATATTACACAGTGCTTAGTAGTTGCTGAAATAAAATACTTGTGATACACTAAGATTTGTTTATGGACATTTGGTCTAAAACGCTGACAACGTGGCCGGTTTCCTGCCGCGCTTCCGCGAAACGGTGTCACGATAACAAGATCGATAATCATACAGATAAATCAAGTGTGCAGAGGACCCTCACCCTGACATGCCTTGCACGAGCTAAAAGTGTCCAAAAAGGAAAGCGGCCACTATATATATATATATATATATATATATATATATATATATATATATATATATATATATATATATGGATGTTGCAGGATTATTTGAAGCTCGATAATAAGAATTGTAGAACTCGTTGAAGCAAATAGTCGTTCCAATTGAACATGGTCTCTGAGAAGTCTTGGTTCGGGGCGAGCGTAAAAATACTACAATTTGTGACACGGGTGTTGTTCCTGATATAATAGCATAAAATGTGCAATTGCGAGACAACCAGTCATCCTATACAAAAACTAAGCACACCGTCGTGTTCGTGAGAAAAGTTAATTTCGAGAAAAGTGTGTTTTTTGCTTCTAAAGAACATATAGAGCCGGCCACAACATGCGACATGGTCGTTTAGAAGGGAATTCGCAAAAATTAAGTTTTTTATCAGCCTTCACACCAAATACCTCAAAATCACATCCCTGCGACAATTTGCAGCTCTCAAAACTACCACGTTCAGGCAAATGCACATTTCATGACGATAATTTTGGTACGAAACGTATGGCAATATGAGCCGTGATTATGAAGTAATTAGGATCTTGTGGCGGGCACGTCGAGATTGGCTGCATGCATAAATTACCTACTGAGATAAACCACTCGTCATAGATTTAGAAAAACAGACTACTATTTATTATCTTACAGTAAATTAAAATGTATGGTATGCTCAGGAATCGCTCAGGAATGCATGATTTGTTCTTCTCCATCCAACCTGTCAGGAAGTATATGTGGGCCTATGAGCTAGTTGTTTACCATACCAGCCCACACGTCCACGGAGGAACGACTCTGGTGTCCACGCTGGTGAGTCATACGCGGATTCTCGCTTACCCAATCATGGATATTGTGCCTATTAAACACACTGCCTTGTGTAAAACGAGCTTCATCGGTGAAAAGCACAAGGGCAGGGAACTCCGCATTGAATTCTACTTGCCGCAAAAACCAGCTGCAGTACTCAGCCCGTTGTTTGTAGTTTGGATCTCGCAAAGCTTGAACTTGCTGCCGTCGGTACGGATGTAGTCGTTCGGCTCTTAGTAGCCTGTGCACGGTACTGCAACTCGTTCCAACGTTTCGGGCTACTTTCCTCGTGCTTGTTGAAGAACGATCGGCCACTGCCTGAAGGACCGCACAGCGTGCCGTGTCGCTTCCGTACGCCAGGTGGGTTGACTCGAAGAGAGAGACGAAAGAGAAAGAGTATTCTAACTTGGCTGCTAGCGTTTAGACACCACATTCGACTGATCCACTCCCACAGGGCACGCCACGCCACCTACAACGGCTCCAACTTACAATGTGTACGGTCTGCACGTCCCATTATTGTCTGGTTGTTTCTTACATGCGGCGCTCTCTTTCCGGTCGTCATTGTCTGCTTTAAGTGTATGGCGCGCTCTAACTATCTGGAACATCATCCTCCCCCTTTCGAGGGACGAAGTCGCCACAAAATAACATTAGTGGTATCTCAATAAACATCATTCTCAGTCACATTCAACGTATGTCTCTATGCTGTTCTACATGCCGGTTCACAGCAACCTCGCAAGCCGTCCCGCTGGTCGACTGACGAATTGTCCCGTTGCTGAGATGAACACGATATGCGCGCGGCATTCCGTCTCTTCCTTGTAGTAGCGCCTCTTCGATAAGGCCGAGCCGCCAAAATGCGCGCGGTAGTGCTTCGACTTTCAGTATTTCGCCCCTCGTCAAGACGTCGTGCCGCTCTCGTCTGCGCCGCAGAGGTGTATTCGATTATTATACAACACGAGCATGTATTCGATTCGCCACCTCTTCCAGAATGGAATTCAGTTATCTTTTCGGCTGCTTCCATGTTTTTGCTAGCCCGCCCGAACGATTGCTGAGCGACGATAGTGTGTCAGCTCGCAACGTCAACGGCACTTTTGGCGTGAGAAAATGACTTGGCGTTAGGGCGCCTCTCAGCACGTCCGGTCGACCTGGAACTCGTGTGATAGGTCGTTGACCATTCATTGCTGCCATCTCCTACATGATTGTTATAAGATGCACAGGCTTCAGCCTGCTTTTCTTCAGCGTCTTCCGCAAGCAGATAGCTTTTCACCACTCCAACCATCCGCTTGAAAAAGCCACCCCACCAGGTACCCATTAGGACCTTAAAGTCCCAAGGAACTCCCCCGTGGCCCAGATAATTCTCTAAGCAGAAAATGTTATCTTCTACCTATGTAATAGGGGGTCCCACAGAGTACAACTGAATGACTTTCAACAACGTATGCGTATAAAAAAATAAAGAAATTTTAACATCGGCCAACCGCCACTCAAGCGGCTACACTGCCGGAACTTACGACGTCTCACGTCGTTTACGTAACAACTTCTCTGCCATTCGACCTCCTCGGAAACCGACGCAAGAGTGCACATTGCAACATGTTTGCTGAACGGCGCTAACCGCTTAATTCTCTATCTTTATGCCCCCCCCCTTCCTCCTTCTCTAATTCTTCCCCCGCCTTCACTGACCATGTTGTCTAGCCAAACGATGTAGAGATATAACAACGTAGCTATACAACTAGGAAGCGAGAAAGAGAACGTTAACAACGTTAAGGAGATCAACTGACACAATTACATTTATGAACATGAAATGGAAGTAAGAGTTTGTTTTGAATATATATATATATATATATATATATATACATAATTGAGTAAAACCCGAATCTCACACTCGGCCAATGCTACCCACACATTGTCGATGTTCCTTATCGAGTAAACTTGTAAGCGTTCGATAATCATTATAATAATAGTTTGATTGTCGTCGAGGCCTGCAGCCTCGTCTCGGTTTCGCTATCGCCACTGCGTTCAGCGCCTGACCGCTTCTTGTGGGCCGCGCTCGTTTCTCCTTGACGCTCGCTGTTTCCTTGAAAGAGTTGCTAGCCGCAACAACCTGATCAATAACCGACAGTGGCTCGTCTCCACGATCACGCCACGTTCTCATCTTGCTTTTCGCCGGCGTATCCAGCAGAGTCAGCGACAGTACTTGACCAGTGCTGTGTCTCGTCGCCACTATCGGAGTCGTCATTCGCACTACCCACCGGTCATTTTCGGTCATTGAAAGCTCATTTGACGTGAAAAAACTGTTTGCCGCTTGCAACTGAATCCGCGGCCAAAACCATATCGCCTTCCGTGAGCCTTGAGCAAATGGGCCTCTACAGTTTGAAGGTTCAGCCTACGACAAGTAATTTGTCGCTCGCTTTTTTTTCATTGGGCCGACCACACTTGTGATACGGCAAGTTTATTTGAAAATCAACGGAAATGCTTTGCACCTTACTTCGTGGTTTTTGTATAGTTGTAGTTGTATTGGACAGCTACCCCCTCTCTTTCTCCTTCTGTTTCCTTTCATACTCTAAGACTACTTTCTTCTGCACGATCTCTTCTCTATCATCTGTGCTCCCCGTAACCACATCTGCTCGTCCTCGCACATTCCTACTATCAGTTCGTCCACTGATCGAGTCTTGTTCTTAAAAATGTTTGCCGATGTTCGTTGTTCTTCAAGGCTGGCAAAAGCAGACGGTGTGAGTAACGTCGTTCGCCTCGCCCGTCTCGTATGTTACGCATCTTGGGTCCTGGACGATCTTGATCTTATAGAGATACGCCAGGAAGCAGCCATGACCCGTCAAGACTTGGGTCAAGTAGTAGGTTGTCTCCCCGTGTCCCCTGGTAAACCGTATGGTCAGGTCCGGAATGAGGAGTCTGGACCACGCTCCCGGAGCATTGTCTGGCATGTTGCTCTATTTCTGCTGCCAATTCCGGAGAGTTTCTTGGCGGCTTTCTTGCCTTCCTCGGGTGAAATCTTCTTTCCGTCTACGCCTCTCGTCTATTAGCATTGGTCAGGGTACGAGCCCATCGAAGGCTATAGCGGCCATGGTCTCTACCGTCCTGTATGCTCTCGTACTCTTATTGCCATCTTTCTCTGTACTTTCAGTAGCTTAAC
The DNA here is from genome assembly GCA_003439945.1 of Dermanyssus gallinae. Classification (NCBI taxonomy): domain Eukaryota; kingdom Metazoa; phylum Arthropoda; class Arachnida; order Mesostigmata; family Dermanyssidae; genus Dermanyssus; species Dermanyssus gallinae. The sequence goes on from QVRM01005020.1 coordinate 53,941, forward strand.
GCGATAACCTCTAGCTCTGGGCAGAATTTGGCTAGGTTGTTTACTGCCTTGGCCGTCACCTTCTCGATGTGGGCGTTTTCCGTAGGGGCACGATCGACTGTAACCTCCATGTACTTTGCTAACTTGTTGACCGCAATATTCACCCTATTTAAAGTTAAGTTCGGCTCGGTGTGGGCTTTATTTCCCACTAGCATCACCGCTTCGCTTTTCTCCGGTGCTAATTCTAACCCGTGCTGTTGCATCCACCTTTCGACTTGGTTCAGCGCTTGTTGGGCCTTCTACTCCAGGAGACACGGGTCCCGAGCTGTAACCATGAGGGCTAAATCTTCGGCATATACGATCGCCTGTACTCCTTCCATCTGGACTACCTCCAGCACTCCGTTGTATGCCATGTTCCAAAGAAAGGGGCCCAGGATTGACCCCTGGGGAACCCTAGCTTTTTGTCGCACGCTGTGGACCCTACAATCACGATTAATGTGTCCTGCGTTCCCGCATTTAAAACACGTAGGGAGCCGTGTGCGAACGCTTATGTTGCCAGTGTTATAGCTGCCACTGGCCCGGTCCCACTGACGTGACTGGTGTACCGCGGCCGTATGTCGCGACGCATAACTTGGTGAGCTCTGCTTCTGGCCACCCATGGGCCCTCTAGAACTCGGGTTCAAACAGTTCTCAGCTCGGTGGCCAACACTCTGACACCGACTGCATCTTGACTGAATTGGCATAAACTGTCACTGGCTTGCCGCCAGCGCTCCTGCAGATCAATCGCGCCTTGGATGTTGTGGATCAGCGTAAATATGTCGTCATGTTGCTGGCGCGCCACATCTTGAATCAAAAATCCATACTCCGCACGCAACCCGGTAAGCACACGCGATTTGATTTCCTGCGTCCACAACGGTAGCTGCAGCGCTAACACTTCGAGCCGCCAAGCGTAACCACCAATAGATTCACCAAATTTCGTCCAGGAGGATATTTTTGTCTGCCTTACGGTCAAACGCAGCCATGATCTTCACCTGCCACTAATCGAAATCACGACACCTGTGTCCATAGATTGTGTGCCACGTTCAGGCTTCCTCGCACATCTTAACAAACAGCACGCGGCTTGTTTCCGCTCAGGACCACTCTCCAATTCGCATAGCTATCTTAAACATTCGGATTCTTTCTTCTTCTCTTCTTTTTTTTTTTAAATTTTTTCTGCTGTTTCTAAAATTCTTCCTGCTGTTTCTGAAATTCTTCCAACCTTCTATGGTTATCTGCAGTCACATTCTGCATCATCTTTGCCAGCGCACCAACCGTATCCTCGAGTCTACACGGCCCCCACCCTATATAAGTCTAATTCTTTCTGATATACACCACACACAATAGCTTCAACACAACCATACCTGTCCTTTAGGTAGTTGAGCACATGAGGATAGCTCACGAGGGTATCGGCGCTTTGTGCTATCTCGGCGTCTGCTTTCGCCATATCGCCCTCGAGTAGATCACGTAGGATCTTGTATCGTTGCAAATCAGATAAACCTTTTTTCTCGTCGACCTAAACTCTAAACTCTTTAATGAATACGGAAAATGTGTGTTGATCACCACTAAACATGCATAGCTTCGACGCCGGGCCGAACTAATGACGCCGCCACTGTGTCGGCAAGCGTCGTTCGAGGGCGTTCGACGGCTGAGCAACACGATCAGCACCGCTGGGGTGTTGTACATCACTCCTGTAGGTGTCTAACAAACTTTTTTGATAGGTCTATCGTTGCCAGGTACAAATTACTCACAGCGTGCCGTTTGCTCAGCAAGAACCTCTTCGCTAGCTCCTACTGACAACGCCCATATTTTCTCATCTCGCTCTGCTAGCTAGCGTTTTGTCTACACGATCAATCTTTAACAGCTAGGTAACCACTCGCCGATCGTTGGCCACGGACCTCGGCGGCCGTACCTGCCTGCCAAAATTGCAGCACTGCACTGCGTAAAGCAGAAACACCGGCGCGTACAGAGTTCTTCCAGCTGCCCTAAGGTGCTCTATTGAATCTGCCATAATGGCGTATTTGTTCTTTGGCACAATAAGTGTAACTAAGAACTACTACACCACAGTACCCCACGTTGGGCGCCAGAAATGTTAGTGGCTGCTGCAGAACGAGAACAATTTTATATTGTAACGTTGTTTGCTGCGCTAACCTAACTAGGGAATGTAGACTCAGCCAGACGGATACTGCAACACGAGAAACGTAGGAACGATGGACGATAACACACGACGTACATCTAGCGTAGGTCTGATTATTATGATGATGACTGCTCCCGCCGATATTATGGTTGTTGCGCGACAGATCGGCGCTGGTGCGCACGCTATATTGTGGTTAGCATGTAGCATGCAGCGGTCTCAATGTTGTGACTGGTGACGGTATTTTGGTCGTCGCGGTGCACGTTGAATCGGATGCTCGATCGACTTACTAACGCAGGCGGTTATCGACGGCGTAGTAGTTGGCTGTTCTGCTGCTCGTTGTGTCTAACTTTGTCACAATATGAAGAATAATATAGCACACAGCTTTCGTATTTATTCTCAATACTGGTCTTGCTCGCGTACATATTCAGACGCCAACCTTGTTCACACGCCTTTCTTGTGTAGTCAGTCAGGGTGTCACAGATCACTACTGACGAATGAGCACACGTCAAGCGATACGTATACTAAAACCGTATTTATTTTTACAAAACAGTTACAGAGTGGATCTCACACGTGCAACACGTTTCTTACAGCTCGCTCAAACAACTACTACTTCGTTTTCTTCTTTTGCCGCGTGGCGTCCCTCTCGTGGGCCAGACACGGTCTTAAAGTAGGGTGGCTCTAGGTGTCTGATTTGCTACCAGACCGCTCCAACATTTTGGAATACAACATTGAATTTATTCAATAATTGCACATTTGCACACTGAGGCAGTGCCCGCCTAAAAAAATAGTTTAAAATCGCCTCCCGGTGAGTTCGCCTGCTCCTCCTCCGCGACGGACCCAGCTCTTGTGGTCCCGGTGCGCCCGGAAGACCCGTAGGGTACCCTGCATGACCAGGACGGTTAGGTCGATCAGGTTTTTCTTCGATAACCCGAGAGTCAGGAGATCCTTCACCGACTCGGGCTCCCATACACCGGTCATCGACACGGTGATGGACCCGAATCGGTGGGGAAGCGAGCTGGGAAGTTGATCCCTGACCCCGGGTATATCGTATTTCCTGATCTTATCCCGTCTGGCCAATGCAAGGTCTCTTGAGGGGCCGCAGACCTCGGCGTCCAAGACCCAGACCCTCGTAGGTGTTGTTATGACGAGGTCTGGTCTCCGAGCCGGTGCGGCGGGTCTTCGGAAGGTGCGCTCTCGTTCCACCTGCATTCCTTTAGCACGGAGTAGGCGGGTGACTCGCTCACATATGTCATCGTGGCGCTTGATTATAGGGCGATGGGTGTGATCGCACACTTGAGCGATGTGGGCCAGCGTCTCGACAGCGTTGCACCCATGACGACAAATTTGTCGTACCCGGGGCGACCCCTTGCGAGTCTGGCACGCGTTGGTAGTGCGTTGATCCTTAACTTAATCAGGTTTATGTACTCCCTACCGGATAGGTAAGGAGTACCCTTGACCCAGTCATTTGTAAAAGGGGTTAGGTGTGTGTGTTTCAGGTGAGCCCCATCGACTGTGTTATGTAGTGTACGAGACCAGTACTCGGTCTCGTGTGCGGCGTCTTCAATGGTCGTGTCATCGAACACACAGAGAGCGCTGGTTTTCGCCAGCTCCTTTCTGTGATAATCGGTCGACAGCAGCCACTGAGTGCCTATATGGGATGATCTGTTCAGGGCAGTGAGGCGGGAGAGGCGAAGTCTGGGAATTAGTGTACGGAGACAGGGGATGTCCAGACCGCCGTGTGAGATGTGCGCGTATAGGAAGGCGTTTGGCACGCTGTTTTCGAGTTTGAGCCACTGCAACTTCACCGTTCGCCTGATCTCACAGTCTAATTCTAGGAGGAATTTTTGAGACGGTCGGGGACCAGCGACCAGTTTATAGAGAATTTTCGGGATAAGGAATTGTTTCAGTATTGTTAAACGTTGCTGGGGTTTAAGGGGAGCTGATGTTAGTCTGCCAAGTAGTTCTAAGAGAGTGACCTTGGCCGTGTCGACTCTGCCATTACTGTCGAACTCGATGCCAAGATATCTCCATCGAGCGCATATACCCTTGGCTGGCAATTGCCTCCCTCCAACGGAGAATTCGGGGGTTGACTGATAAAGGCTCTTCTTTACCCGGCTATCATAAAGATGCGAGATCGTAAAGCTCTTATCAGTGTTGATTTCAAGGCCTCTTTCTTTAAGTAAGGGGAAAGCTAAATCTAGGAGTTGTTGGAGGGTGTTCTTGGTGGAGGCGAGGAGGATGAGGTCGTCCGCAAAGGCTAGGCCCATAAGGCGGTTTCCTTCTTTTAGTCGATATCCTAAATTGTCTAAGTTTATTTTCCTGAGAATGTCGTCAAGAACTAGATTAAATAACAGGGGTGACAGGGGATCACCCTGACGAACACCCCTGGTGGGCCTGATAGTACGACATTCTTTACCGAATTCGAGGAGAGTTTGGGACGATTGGTATAGGCGCTCGATATACTCGATGAAGACTTCCGGATACCCTCTGGCCCCGAGTGTCCACAGGACCGCGTCATGGCTGATCGAGTCGAACGCCTTACGCAGGTCGACCGACGCGATCCGCAATTCGCGGCCTGTGGACTTGGCATCATGAATGATGCCATCGAGAACCGTCAGGTTTTCGAAAGTCCCATCGAATGGGAGGAAGGCTCGTTGAGTGGGGAGAATTTTAATAGATTTTTGGATACGTTTAGAAAGGATTTTATTAAGCGTTCTTTGTAAGTAAGAGCTAATCGAGATGGGTCGGAGGTCACTGGGGGAGGAGGCATCAGTGACCTTGGGGATGAACGCTACTCGAGCCTTTTGTTGGCAGGGGGGAACATCGCTAATGAATGGAATATTAAGGAGACAGCAGACATTCTCTAAGGGGAGTTTACGGAGGGATGCTAGTTTGATCCCATCCAAGCCTAGTGCTTTAGATGTCCCTCGGAGAGCTGATTGCGTTTCTAGGAGGGAGATAGGGGTAGAAACGCAGTTGAGATCAGGGTTGGGGATGTAGGGGTTTGGCGTAAGTGGCGGGGGTGGGGGTTGGGTCATTGCAGTAGCCCAATGCTCTACAACCTCCGTGTCATTCATGTTGTTTATTCGGCGTACACCGTCTAGTATGCCTTGAGCACACTTGGAGCGGTTTTTGTTGTATAATTTCTGTGTGATAGCGTAGTGTTCCCGCCGCAGCTTACGCTTTGACAGCGCCCTATCAGTGGACGGGGGCGTCACAACTGTGCGCGGGTGTGTTGTTGCGTTTATGTGTTTGTGTAGGAAGTCGTTTAGTAATTGGGAGTGTGCCTCACCTTGGCAAATTATATTTGCAAGGTGGGTTAGGTCTGTGGTTGATGAGTGTGGGGGGAGCGTGTTTGTGAGGGCTTGTATTCGCGCTATGATAGCGTCTTTTGGGGAAGGAAACTTGGTTTCCTGTGAGTCAAGGTCGGACCTTTTGGGGTAAGGATCGCCAGACTCGTCGAGGTTCTAAGCAACTTATTGCGTATCAGACCGCTCCAACAAGCGGTTGGACCAATTCATATAGAGACATTCACAACACTCCCGGAGTTTCATGCGATGTAGCTATAGCGTTCAGTCTCAAAGTAGCAGACGAACGTTGCGGACGCATGTGAGATCGGTTCCGGAAGATATCTTCGGATACTAGTACGGGATACCCTTTCGGGCGTTTGACTGTGTGGAACAGATAGAATTAGTCATTAGGAGTACACTATGCACAAAACGGAAACTGTTGGTGAATCTTCGTGAATTTTGTGACACCCAGAAAGCTTGCCACGAGGACAGACTGAGGTGAGCTGTGGTCGCATGTGCAGTGCAATCACCAGGAAACTACAGGAGGGACATCGCAACTCCCTCCCATGAGTGGGTGAGTTGCGTGGTTTCTCGTTTCTGTGGAGTTCTCGTGCACTCGTGCGCCTGTCACGGATTAACACTGGATCGCGCGGTCGCCGTCTTCTTGGTTCGCCACGTCTAAGAGTGCAGGCTTAGCTCATTGTGGCTTACCGGCCCAGCCGAGCGCTGTGTGCCGGAGAAAACGAAGTTATCGTATCTCCGCACGCAGTTCAACAAACAAACAAGCAAGCGCCAAGTAACGCGTTAAAATCTTTATATAGGTTATAACAACATCTTAATATATTGATCAAACGAATAAAGGCAAGTAAAGTGTAGTACAGGACGCATTAGGCTGGTCGATTGGGCCAGTAGAGGCATGTTTTGTTCGCCATCCCGGAAAAACCCTGAGGGGGAGGGGGGGGCGTAACCTGGACATGGAGCCCGTTAAAGTTAACGATACTGGAGGGTCGTCTAGGGAGACAGATCCTACAGACCTGGCGAATAAACTTAAAAAGGATAAGAAGAAAGGTACAGAGAGGGAACATGGCTACTCGGATAGCATCCCAGCAGAGAAATACACCGGCCCGTTTGCTACAACAATAGACCTGGTAACTGCGCTTTACGAATACACGCAGGGAACACAAGGCGTTCATCTTAAGGTTAAGAACAGCGTGAAAACCCTACTCCTGGAAGTGAATAAGGCTAAAAAACAGGAGCTGAAGGCAATAAAAGAACGGGCTCTTGAATTGCAATTGCAAGCTGAGGAAATAAAGGAAGCCCAAAAGAAAGTAATCGATGGCCTGCGAGAAGATAACCGTAAGCTACTCGCGGAAATGGAAGAAATAATGTCTAATGATGGGCAGGTGCCACAAACAAAAGGCCTGTTGCCGCTGCCAACTAAGTCAGGTTGCTGAGTTTAACACAGCTCGCGGGTATCCCTGTTCAGTCGCGAACGAGTGGCCAAAGATCCACTGTTAAGGGTAAAATTTGTGGCGTTCACCCGTCACTCAGTGAGGACTTAATTGTCAACGAACTGAAGACTCTGGGGGTAACTGAGGCCATTCGGGTGCGGTCGAAAAAACGTTAGGACTGGCATTGTTATGCCGACTGACAGTGTTATCCTCACCTTTGCGGGCATCGAATTTCCTGCTGAGGTTCGTCTCGGATTGAAAACCCACGGGGTGGTGCTCTACAGGGAGCCTCATCATTGTTACAGGTGCTTTAGCCTAGACCACATCAGGCCGAAATGCCCGTGGTCGTCCCCACGTTGCCGCCGTTGCGGCTCTACGAATCACCTCCGTAAAGACTGTACTCAACCCCCCAAGTGCTGTCTCTGTAAGGGGTCTCACGAGTCTACCTGGGGATCGTGCCCCCATCGCCTCCATCGGATGGAACAGCTTAAGAGATCAGCCCCATTACGCATTCAGCAAAACGCCTCCGCTCCAACGGTGAAAATCTGCTCACCCGTGAACAACATTCAGCCATCGGCATCTTTTTCTAAACGTCCCTTTTCTGCGGTGGTTCAAAACGGGGTTAGGGTCCAGCCATCGGCCTCGCTACCTAAACGGTTTTTTTCGGCGGTTGTCCAAAACGGAGTTAAAGTCCCTTCACGTCCGGCAGATCAGGCTCAAAAGGCGGAGGATGATGCTAAGGAGCCCATCCCGAATGTTATCGCTCCACCGCAAGGGGACTGGCTCGACAGGATAATGCTCGCCATCACTGAAAAGATCATACCGTCCGTTATCGACACTATTGTAACACACATCAGCAGCGCTATCGAGAAAGCATTCTCATGCATTCTCCCTGGCGCGCCTTTACAAGTCGCTTCTGCTGGGCCCGCTATCGGGTCCCCAAACAACCTCACTGCTGGCCTGCGCGATCAGCTTAAAGACGCTCTGCTGTCAGCTGTTACTTCAAGTTTGGCTGGTCTGCGTCCGCCCGAAACGGATCCCGCGATGACAGCTGCCTCCCCTGTTGTCGCGTGCGACATCGCTCTGAAGTCTCCTCCGGCCTCGCAATGATGTCACAACAAGACATTCGCAGGTGGGCCGTTCCCTCTGTCAGCAGTATGGAAAGCAACGGCCTGAGTCCGTCCACGAGAGACGCACTTCATGCAAGTTCTGTAACAAGTACACCAGCGCAGGTCTCACTGCAAGACGTTATCCTCGAAACGTCGAAAGTCAAGAGCGCATCTAAGATGATTTCCTGTTTACCCCGGGGTATTCGCGACAGCATGTCTTCGGAGCTTGCAACTCTGATCAATGAGGTCTGCTCAACAGCAAGCAGAGATTCATATAAAAGACTACTGCAATTTCCAACTGCAGTATTCTGCATACCATCCCAAAAGGTACGCGGCCGAACCCTCACATCGGTACTACGCGAGAATCTTAACCGATTCCGGGCGGGAAACGGTCCTGAAACGAACCCATATGGTTCATCATTATCTAGTCGGCAAGAAAGTCCGTCGCGCAACAACTCTGCGATGATTCGTGTTGTTCAGGGGAAACTCGCTCTCGGCGACGTTTCCTCTGCGGCAAGGGTTCTTTTATCCACCGACACAGTAGCGCCGCTGTCTGCCGAAACAAAACTGGCGCTCCTGGGCAAACATCCGCCTGCCCCACCTGATCTATCCTTTTCTCCGCCGCCTGTGTCTGCCGGAGAGACCCATGAGATCACCGTGTCTGCAATGGATGTCATCAACGCCATCCGGAGCTTTGCCAACAGCTCAGGCGGCGGCCCTGATGGTCTACGACCACGTCATCTGAAGGACCTTATCGGCAGAGACGGCGAGGAGAACCGACTGCTCTTAAGTCTAGTACGCTTTGTAAACCTTGCTATTAATGGAAAGTTGCCTGATTTCGTGCTCCCTGTCTTCTACGGCGCCTCGCTTATTGCTTTGCGCAAAAAAGATGGTGGCATTAGACCCATTGCCGTTGGCCTGACTCTGCGCCGCTTAGTCGGAAAGATCATAATCAGGAAGAGCATGCCGGACATCGTCGCAATGGTCTCTCCGCATCAGCTCGGCTGCGGAATCAGAGGAGGTGCGGAGGCGGCCGTGCATGCAACACGGGCGTTTGTAGACCATAACAAGAGTGCCCCAGAGAAGGTTCTCGTCAAGTTAGATTTCAAAAATGCCTTTAACACGCTCAGACGAGACCACCTGCTTAAAGCTGTTCGCACTTACCTTCCCCAACTTTACCCGCTGGTATACCAGATGTATAGACTCCCGAGCAAGTTAATTTGGCAGGGAGAGTTTATCGAGTCGTGCTCCGGCGTTCAACAAGGTGACCCCTGTGGCCCCGCTTTATTTTGCATTGCTATTCACGAACTTCAAACGCGCCTTACTTCCGAACTCCGACCTTGGTTTCTGGACGACGGCACTCTCGCTGGAGACGTCTCGGCGGTCCAGAGAGACATTGCCCAGGTAAAAGACTTCGAGGCGGTCTCGGGGCTCAGGCTGAACGACGCCAAGTGCGAAATATTTTTCCCCTTTCAACAGGACCCTCAACTCGGCCCCATGATTCAAATGGTCCGCGATCTTCTGCCAGCTGCGAGGTTAATTCCCGATAACGAATTCGAGCTTCTAGGAGCGCCAATTCTGACCGAATCTATTGGCTTATCTTTAGCTAAAAAAGGCTCCGACCTTGTTCGCTGGTGCTCTAGACTGCGACTATTGGACGCTCACCCAGCCCTCTACCTGCTTCGCGCAAGTTTGTCAACGCCGAGGCTGATGTACCTCTTGCGATGCTCACAAGCCTATGCTGAACCGGAACTGCTTCAATCGTTCGACGAAACCTTGCGAAGTACCCTTCAGGGTATCTTAAACGTTCAGCTTAGGCAAACCTCGTGGTTACAAGCTTCGGTTCCAACTTCCGCAGGGGGAATGGGGATTCGCATGGCTTCGCAAGTTGCCTTGTCTGCTCACCTCGGGTCTCTAAAAGACACTGAGACTTTAGTGTCAGGGATCACACCACCGGATGCCTACACCAGCTTTATCGCTCAACTTGAACAAGCTCGCCGCTACTACGCAGAAAAGTGGGGTCCATTGCCCGAACGCATTTCACAATCGACTTTAGACTTGCAAGTAGTTAAGTCGATCCAGGAGCGGTTAATGACCCAGGCAAACAACGTTAAAGAGCAGGCGCGATTGAAAGCCGTGATTAATCCGATGAGCGGAAAGTGGCTTCAGGCCATTCCCTCACCGCAGCTGGGGACGATGCTGGACAATACCACACTCCGCATCGTCTCCGGCCTGCGCCTGGGGGAATCAGTCTGCTTCGCACATAACTGTGCAAGATGTGACCTACCGGTGTCTTCTACGGGTGAGCATGCTCTCGCTTGCAAGAGGAGCGCCGGTAGGTTCTCAAGACATTCAGCTTTAATCGACGTAATACACCGAGCAATGCAGTCTGCCCACATACCGGCTGTCAAGGAGCCGGTCGGACTGTCAGCCAACAGCCAACTGCGTCCGGACGGCCTGACTCTAGTTCCATGGAGTGAAGGTCGCTGCCTTGTGTACGACGTCACCGTGTCTTGCACGTTGGCCGCTTCTTATGCTCGCCATACCAGCAGGGAGGTCGGAGCAGCCGCTCACCTTGCCGAAGATCGCAAGTTGGCAAAATATCGTGAACTGGAACAAAACTTTATCGTTCAACCAGTTGCCTTCGAGACATTAGGCCCAATGGGAAAAATCACAAGGAGCTTTCTGGCGGAGCTGGGATCTAGAGTTGCTGCATCAACCGGTGATAGAAGGTCATGGCAGTTTTTGCTACAAAGAATATCAGTCGAAATTCAACGCGGAAGCGCCGCGTCCATAATCGGTTCATTGCCCACGGGCAAGGGACTCCCTTTTCTGCCGTAGCCGAACCAAATCGGCGTCAAGAATTTTATAAATTCGCGCGTTAGTCAGGTAGATAACATTAATGCCATGATAGAGGCTTGTGACGGCGAGCAGGACTTTACAACTCTGTTGGCCACCAATTGGCCAGTTGGTGTATACACACACACTAAACTGACCAAATCGAGCATTGTTAGAGAGAGCCCAGTAAGACTTATGATTGTCAGAGAAGACTCACGGGATGATAGTGTGACATGGGACAACATGTCAACTCAGTTCAGCGGGCTTAAAGGAGAGGCAACTAGCAGACTAGGAGAGGTAATATTCCGTTACGTCCAAGAAACAGGAGACAGTGGAGAACCTATAATTAAGGCATTAATTGCCATGCTTCTGCCTAAAGACAGTGGCTTTAGGCAGGCCACAGGAAGGCGAATTATTGGAGAAAACCATTGGGAAGGTAAACGACATCATAGAGACGAGCAAGCACCATGACCGCGAGAACGACATATCGTGCTATATGAGCAGCCAAGGGGACCAGCAGAGTGCCCGAAAGCTTCTTGAGTGCCTTTCCCGTAAGTTCAATATAAAGCTCGCTATAACAACATGTAAAAACGGCAGGAAAAATATGCGGGAAAGAAAAAAGCAAAAGTAGTAGGACTCAGGAACGCCCATCAACTACAGCCATCATTCTGAAGAAACGGGACACGGCGACATATGCCGACATGCTTCAAATTCAGAAAAATGTCGACGTAAACGAACACGGAGTTGTCGTCAACAAATGGCGAAAACTCGAAAGCGGCGACGTAAAGCTGACTATTACAGAAAAGGCGGCTGGAGGTGCGTTGACCTTTGCGGAAGCACTCTGCAAACAGGCGGCTCTCGATGCAGCTAATATCCAAGAAAAGAGATTAATTGTACGAGGACTACCGGAGGATTCGTCTGAAAAGGAAATAGGAGAAGCAGTCACGTCGCTTCTAGGAGAAGGTGAATGTTTCACCCTGGAGACACCCAGAAAAGGACACACAGAGTCTCTATCAGTGATGGTTAAAGCCAGAGAGGGCGACGCACGCAAATTGTTAGCTATCGGAGATATCCAGCTTGGCTGGACTCGGTGCCACATTTCCGAGTGGGTCACGATTCCCTGCTTCCCACGTTGCCAGAGTGCACACGAGTGCGAAAACCAGATAGCCCAAGGTTTCATATGTCATAACTGTGGCAGATCGGGACATATAGCGCGAGACTGCCAAGGGTCATCAGCACGTTATAATTGTAACGTGGCGGGACACGCTGCTAACTCCGTAACTTGCCCTATATACAGAGAGAACATGATGGGAATGAGAAGAAAAAAGACCTGGTCCGCTTCAAATATTAGGGAATCTCTACCGGTCGACCCCCAGGTTCTCCCTGCGCCACCGAAGAGTGAGGAGAAAAATTGCACAGAACGAGAACTAGAGGCCACGCTGACCGATCCAGGAAATGAGACGGATATGGACGCTGACATAGATGAGCAAGGCTTTCGAAAGGTCGCCAACAAGAAAAGACGCAGGCGAAACCTGGGATCCCCACCCGCTGGAACTCCTAAGGTTGCTAACTAAAGAGACGGAGAACAACCGGGCAGCAGTGCTACACAACAGCAATAATGACTAGCAATAGTATTAATGTACTGCAGTTAAACTGCAACAGAAGCAGGCAGGTTCATGACATGCTAGACGTGATTGCTATGAGGCATAAAGCTTTGCTGTATGTGGTAAGCGAGCCCAACAAATCCCTGGTTGCGGCCAAAAAATGGATCACGGACAAGAAAAGATACCTGTATCATACTAAACGACCGGATGCAAGAACATAACATTAGAGCGCAAGGCTGGGGAGAAGCCTCGTCGTTCTCATGGGTGGAAATTGAGGGAGTCTGCAGGATTTATTCTTGCTACAGTAGTCCTAACGGTGCGCTGGAAGAGCTTGAGGGGCTCCTGGATGAGCTGACTATCTCGTCAAGAACATGCACTCAGACTTTCGTTATCTACACTGGAGATTTCAATGCCGCATCACCGGCATGGGGGTCACGACAAATTAACACAAGAGGGCAAACTCTAATGGAGGAAACGGAGCCTGAAACGTGCGTCAACTCGATTCCGGCAGTTACACGTAAGGAGGTATTGCAAGCTGCTGAACGGATTAAGATTGGAAAAGCACCTGGCCCAGACGGAATCCCGGCCGCTGCAGTTCGTCTCCTGTTTAAGAATTACCCAAAAGTTGTTGCGGCAGTGGCCACGGAGATTCTAAAAGAGCGGAAGATACCACCAGCCTGAAAGAAGGCTGACTTAGTGCTAATCCCGAAAGGAAATGGCTCTTACCGTCCGATCTGTCTCCTAAACACGCTAGCCAAGGGCATCGAGGCAATTGTGGAAGCAAGACTGCGAACGTTTGCGAAAACATACGGGCTAATTCCTGATTCACAGTTTGGATTCCGAAAGAATCGCTCGGTGCTTTCAGCTGTGCACAGAGTGGTTTCGAAAGCAGAATTAATCCATAGTTCGTCCATGATGACTCGCGACCTCTACATGGCAATTCTTCTCGATGTTAAAAACGCTTTTAACAGTATGCCCTGGAGGGTTATACTCGACACACTTAAAAGAAAGAAAGTGCCTCCTTACCTCGTCCGACTGGTCTCTGATTATCTGGAAGCTCGATCGGTGCAGAGTGATGGAAAAGAATTTGCGATGACGGCCGGAGTGCCGCAGGGTTCGATTTTAGGCCCTCTACTGTGGAATCTGGCATACGCCGACGTTCTTCGCCTTCCGGATATGACCCAGGGATCAGAGCTTGTAGCCTACGCAGACGACCTGGCACTTACGGTACAGGCGCGAACGGCGAATCACCTCGAGGAGACAGCTAACGCTGCGCTGAAAGTGATTGAGGACTGGATGGACGAGGCCGGGCTGCAGATGGCCCCCTCAAAAAGTGAGGCCATACTGCTCATAGGCCGCAGACACTGTCGACACATTAGACTAACATTGGCAGGGCAAATAAAAATCTCGAACACGGTTCGGTATCTCGGTGTCCATCTCAATCGCGGTCTACGAGGAACCACTCATATCAAGATCGCCACGGACCGCGCACTTAAAGTGATTAATGAGATTGGACGGCTCCTTCCTAACACCTACGGGGCTCGGGCGGAAAAGAGACGATTGCTCATGAAAGTAGGAGAATCAGTAGCGCTGTTCGGTTCACCCGTGTGGCAGCACGCGACCGCAACCCAACGCAACAGAAATCTACTACGGAGGACACAGAGAGGGTCTGCGCTGAGAATAAGTTCCGGGCTAGTTCTAGCCGGAACCATACCAGGGAATCTCAAGGTTGACAAACGAGCAGCTGTGTGGTCGGATCCCTTGTTTGATCATAACGATGCCCATTCGCAGATGATAGGGGAGTGGCAACGTGAGTGGGACGCCATTCAAGAAAGCGAACCTGGCTTTCCTATCAAGACGCTTATCCCCGACATTAGGTCTTGGATGGATAGACCCGGTGGATAACTGACCTACCACATTACACAGGTCCTTACAGGTCATGGGGAGTTCCAGGCGTATTTAAAGAGGATTGGAAAGACGAATTCGGACATCTGCACTTTCTGCAACATGATAGCCCGAGACACACCAGAACATACGGTGTTCCACTGCCTGGCATGGAGAGTACCAAGAGGCGGGCTGCTAGAAGATACTTTTGATCTAAAGGATGTTGTCGCACGTATGTTGGAATCTCGAGAACAGTGAAACAGACTTGCGCGCGCAATAACAGGAATCATAATGGCCAAGGAGGAGGCTGTACGACGTCACGCCTCTGACTACATTGTAAACGATGCGGTTGGCGAAGTTATTGGCGTGATGGTGGATGTGGTCTCGGTGGCGGTCGATTTAACGGCTGGAGTCCAGATATAAGCTGCGTGAGGGCCTGATTTGCAAGAAAAATTAATTTACAGAGTTTTAAACAAGAGCCGGTGCGGATAGTTACACGAAAGGTTGTGATGGTATTAGAGACCCCCTTAACTGTGAGCAATATTAGTTTTACCTATAGGACCCGGTTACGGGGGATGACAGGAGGTATGAGGGTTTTAGCAGGTAATACAAAGGCTTTGGTAGTCATCGAGCTATCAGCCGGCGTGTAGTCCTGCACAGCGTGCCTAAAAGCATTTCCCCCTCCTGTATAAAAAAAAAGCTATAGCGTTCAGAGAAGGAAACTTGTTGTACACTGCCAGTATATGTGAAATTATTAAAATGAAAATAGGTTGCGATACCTATCATCAAAGTTAGATTTTACTCAGAGACAATCCTGTTAGGCGTTCTCGAAACAATGACTCAAGAATAATGGCACAAGTATAATAATTATGGCACACTATGACGGTACAATTATCAGTTAGCTCTCTCCGAGCTAGAACAACCTGTACAGATGTTGCACCGCTCGACGAAGTGGATAATTACGACATCCCCAACTCTAAGCTCATTGCCGGACGCACCCAGCCGCTTGTGACCGCTTTGCAGGTATAAAACGTACTCGTTGCGCCACCTGCGCCAAAATACGTTAAAAATCTTTTCGCGCGCCCGCCACATCTCTACAAGATTATCGCCTCGAGCACCTTGCTGCGTCATATCTCCCAAGGGTAGCGCGATCGGAACCCGAGACGCTACAAAGTGAGCTGGGGTTAGTGGTTTATCACTTGGTGTGTCCGGTATATGGGTAAGAGGTCTGGAGTTGATTTGGGCCTCAATTTCCTTGATCAGTGTAAGGAATGCAAACAGTGGCAGCAAGTGAGCCTTGTCGGACCTCTTGATGCAATCCTTTACCACACGAACCAATCGCTCGAATTGGCCACCCCACCAAGCGGCCTTTGGTGCATTAAAGTGCCACTTAATTTCCAAAGACCCGAAATATTGTTGAACTTCGCGACTCTTTAATGCTTCCCATAGGAAACGGACAGCTTTCGCTGCTCGAACAAAGTTTAGTCAGTTGTCCGAATTTAGTGTCAGGTAAACCACGACACCCAACGAAACGTTTTATAGCATCAATGCAGCTAGCTCCAGTGAGATCTTCCACAACCTCGAGATGTAACGCCCTTGTCACACTACATGTGAACAATGCTATCCACACTTTCACTTCAGTCTTTCCTTGACGAACCGTGAATGGCCCGAGGTAATCAAGACCGACATGTTTAAATGCCGTCATAAAACCATCTGTTACAGAACGAATGCGGAACGAGAACAAATATATATCAAGAATAATAGAATACTCAGTTTCGTATTTATTTCTCGATACTGGTCTTGCTCGCGTGGGTGGAGCTCACATTCGTGTATGGCGCTCTCTGTCTGTTCAATTGTGTGGCGCTCTCTGTCTGTTCAAATTGTATGGCGCGCTCTGTCCATCTGTGACATCCTCCCCCTTTTGAGGGACGAAGTTACCTCATAAGATTCTGGCAGGGGGGCCTCAACAACCATCAATACTCATACTCTATTCGTGGCTCTATGTTACATCACGTGCCGGCTCACAGCAACCTCGCAAGCCGTCCCGCTGGTCGATTGACGAATTTTCCCTCGCCGAGATGAACACGATACGCGTGCGACACTCCATATCTTCCTTGCAGGGCCTCTTCGATGAGTCCGAGCCACCAAAATGCCCGCGGCAGCGCTTCGTCTTCCAGCAAGACGACGTCGCCCTTCTTCAGCACGTCGTTCCGCGTCCCCCTTCGCCGTAGAGCTGTTCGCAACACGAGCATGTATTCACTCCGCCACCGCTTCCAGAACGAATTCAGCAAATTTTCTTGCTGCCTCCAAATCTTCGCGAGTCCACCCGGATAGTTGCCCAGCGACGTCAGTTTGTCGGCTGGCAACACCATCGGTACCTTTGGCGTGAGGAAATGACTTGGGGCCAAAGCTCGCGGCTCGTCGGGCCGACCGGGAACTCGCGTGATGGGTCGTTAATTAATTAATGTGGCCACTTCGTACATTATTGTTATCAGGTTTCTTAAGTGTCTTCCGCAAGCAGCTTCCCACCATGCGCTCGAAGAAGCCTCCCCACCAGGGGGCCCGTGGGACGTTAAAGTCCCAAGAGACTCCCCCGTGGCCCAAGTAATTCTGTACAGCTTCGTCTCGAAACGCCGTTGTGAGGGCTACTAGGCATCTGCTTGCCTTCTGGAACGTTAATACGTTGTCTGAGATGAATTTGTCGGGCAGCCCGCGTTGCGCCGTAAATCTCTTTATGGCCGCCAGACACGCTTCTGCCGTGAGATCTTCCACCACCTCCAGGTGAATTGCTCGTACTACTGCGCAGGTGAAGATGGCCACCCAAATCTTCCTCTCCTCTCCCCGGTCTCCACGTACCACGAGCGGACCGAAGTAATCGATACCGGTTGTCTTGAATGGGCGAAACGAACTCTCGATTCTTGAAGCTGGTAGCGGCGCCTCCTCCACCGTAGCGATTCTCGCTCGCTCCCTTGCGCATGCAGTACAGTTGTAGATTGTTGTCTTTACTAGTTGCTTCCGCTCTTACTTCCCCAGTCGCCTCCGAAGCCAGGACGAGCCCGAGGCGAGTTTCGAGGCCAACAGTCCGGGTGTCGAGGCGCCGTGGTCCGCCCTCCATGACGCTAAACGAGTTGCTTGCGTCTAGCAGCAAATCAACGGACACCGGACTGCCGGCTCGCTCCACAAGCTCGTGCCCGTACCTAGCCCGGAGCCTTGGCGACGGGGTGGGCAAATGGGCCGCTGTAATCTCTTCCACCACCCTCGCGGTAAGCGTTACTGGCTCGCCGTTACGCGGTACCAACCGAAGCTGTACGATGGGCAACTTCTTGGCCTGCCGGGGTCATGCCGAAGACATGTAGGTAGGTAAACTCGCCGCCGATAGTCTTCGCCTGCAGGGATTCAGCGAGACGGCGAGTAACGAAAGTTCGCTGTGAGCCGCTATCTAACAAAAATCGAGCCACGACACGTTTGCCATTATCGCTCACTACGTCTACATGCCCCGTGGGTAACAACGGATTTGTACATCCAACAGGTGATACAATGTTGCTGGATACAGCACGTGCACACATTACGGGTGCATGCGGACCCTTACAATGCTTACATGTGATCTTACTCGTACATGCGCGGACCCAATGCCCCGCCATCGAACACCTACGGCACACCTTGGCCTCCGCTACTCTATTGCGCTTCTCGCTCATTGACATCGTAGTCCTACACATGTTCGCATTGTGCTTGCCACCGCAAAATAAATAGCTAACCGACTGTCGTATATTATTATTGCATGGTGTGTGATTATTAGACGCGTGGCCTTCTCGCTTGTTATTATAATTGTCGTTAGTAATGTTGTTATTGACGTTAGTGTTACGGGTATTACCGGTCCGCGGTCCTACGTGCGCTTGGTAAACTTGTGTTGAGTCATTTCGAGAGTGCTTCCTCGCCGGCCTTAGACTACTCGACCACGGCCGCTGCGCAAGACCCGACCCCGGTTTGTTGTCTCTCTGTATTAACGAATTTTGTTTTTCGCGTAACGTCACCTCGTTAGCGAGAAAATTCATCAAGTCCTGACACAGTGCGCCAAATTTCTCTGATAAGGCTTCAGTAGCTCTTACGCACAACGGAGGTTTCACGGAAAGATCACTAACATTTGCGGCTCGCGCCGCCTCTACCGAGTTAAGATATCGCAATCCTAACGGCCCAGGTAAAGCACGCAAAACAATCGTATATAATACCGCACCGTAACACTTCTCGTCAAACTGCAAAGTTCGCAACGCCGCTACCGAATTATTCACTTGATCTAATAATCCGCGTAGCGTTACGTGGTCCACACGAACCACCTTAGGTATATCTAATAACTTCCGATATATGTCACACACAATAGACTCAACACGGCCATACCTGTTCATTAGATAGTTGAGCACATGCGGATAGTTGTCGGCGGTTAGTGGTATCTCGGCGACAGCACTCGCTGCATCACCCTCGAGTAGATCACGCAAGATCTTGTGTCGGTGTAAATCTGATATGCCTTGTCTCTCATCAACTAAACTTCTAAACTCTTCGATGAGGACAGGAAACTTGTGTTCGTCACCACCAAATTTCCGCAGCTTCGGCGGCGGCAACGATGCGCCGCTCGAGGTGCCGGATTCTTGTATTGAGACTAGTCGATATAAAGTCAACTCCATTTTGCCGTGCGCCGCGGTTGCACCGCCATGCGCGGATGCACCACTCAGCGTCTCCCGCTGTAATTCGACTAACGACGCCACTGCGTCGGCCAACGTGCGAGCGTCCGAGGACTGCGCACTCTGCTCAGCTCCGCTCGGGGCGCCATCACTCCTGTAGGTGCCTAATAAATGCTTAATTTGGTCTATCATTTCCATATATGTCTCACAACGTGCCATCTGCTCGGCTAGGAGGTCTTCACTGACACCTACCGACAATGCACATATTCTATCATCTAGCTCAACCTTTAGTAGCCATGTAATAGGTAAGTCAAAAAGTTCGTCGGCTTTCTGGGACCACATTTTTGAAATTCCCGCGCTATGCAGCAGGGCCGCCTGAGAGTGCGACTGGGTGTTTACATTCAGGAGCAGACCCGTGGCGGCGCGACAGTATACCGGTTCCAACTTTACCGTTTCGTTTGCGGAATTGGCAGCTGTTTGCAATGGAGGACAAAAATACGCATTTTCGACACATTATGTTGTTCTCCTACCGTGAAGGCATAAGTGCAGCGCAAACAACCCGGAGGATATGTGCAGTCTACGGCGAAAACGCAGTACACAAATCCACAGTCGAAAAGCGATTCGCCCGTTTCAAAGCTGGAAACTTCAATCTCGAAGATGAGCCGAGGTCAGGAGGACCCAATGTTGTGGAGACCGACGAAGTCATAAGCCTGGTTACTTCGAACCCAGGTTTGACCATAAAATAAATTGAAGATGTAACGAGAGTCTCCCACGGAACCGTTTGGAATCGCCTCCATGATGCAGGTTTCTCGTGCAAGCGGAATATCTGGCTACCACACGACCTCAATGATAGGCAGCTTGAAGGGCGAGTCGATACCTGTCACGCACTCCTCTGGAAGAACTCGAATGAGCCATTTCTGAGGAGATTGATAACCGGCGATGAAAAACGGATACTCTACAGAAACGTAACACAGAAAAGAAGTTGGGTACCCAGAGGTTCTCAGGCCGCAGCTATCCCTAAACCCGAAATTCATCAGAAGAAGGTTATGCTGTGCTGCTGGTGGGACTGTAAGGGCGTCGTGTATTTTGAGCTGCTTCCAATGGGTCAGACGATCAACTCCGTCGTCTAGTGCAGACAACTCAAAGATTTGAAGGCTGCAGTAGCAACGAAGCGACCGGAATTGTCAAACAGGTAGGGCGTCACTTTTCAACATGATAAGGCAACACCACACAAAAGTTTGGCCACCCGGCAAAAATTGGCGGAGTTTGACTGGAATGTGCTGCCACACCCAGCTTATAGTCCCGACCTCGCACCATCTGATTATCACTTGTTCAGCTCTCTCCAGAACTCCCTTGATGGCACAACATTTGAATCTTTGGAGGCTATAAAAAATCACCTCACTCAGTATTTCGACGAGAAGGACAAGACGTTCTGGGAGAAAGGAATCATGGATCTACCGAGGCGATGGGCGAAGGTTATCGAACAAAACGGTCAATATATATTTGAATAAAAGTACTGTTGTCTGCATAAATAAGGCTCTTTAAAATCCAGTAAAAAAGCCGACGAACTTTTTGACTTACCTTATAGCTACTCGCTGGTCGTTGGCCGCGGACTTGGCCGGTGGCCCCTGTCCCTCGGGCCATAATTGCAGCACAGCACTGCGTAAAGCAGAAACGCTGGCGCGCGTACTCTTCCTAACTGATCTGAGATGATCTATTGAATCTGCCATAATGGCCTATCTGTTCCGCAATTAGTGTAACGGTTAACCAACACACTGCCCCACGTTGGGCGCCAAATATGTTACGGAACTAATGCGGAACGAGAACAAATGTATATCAAGAATAATAGAATACTCAGTTTCGTATTTATTTCTCGATACTGGTCTTGCTCGCGTGGGTGGAGCTCATATTCGTTCTCACACACAGACGGCGGAGTCTGTTTACATAACGATATATATAATATCTTTATATATATAATATATCACATACTGTTACTAATGCGCGGCCGTACTGAATACGCTGATTCACACCTAGCCTAACCTACGCGCACACATCTATAACACGGCACAGCAACGGGCCGGCTCTGACTCACCCGGGGATGGCGGACGAAGCAAGAGACGAAAGTCTCGAGTTACGAGGCACGAGTCAAGAGAATTCTAACATGGCCGCAGCCGCTTAAATATCGGCCGACCGCCCCGCCCCCTGGCGGCATTCCGTGCTACTACAACGTCGTGTGCTACGACGTGCACTCTACGTGCTTCCTGTTCGTCTGCTTAATTGTGTAGTATGCTCTATCTGTCTGTCACCTGTTCAATTGTGTGGCGCTCTCTGTCTGTTCAATTGTGTGGCGCTCTCTGTCTGTTCAAATTGTATGGCGCGCTCTGTCCATCTGTGACACCATCAATCCTTTCGGCTGGTAATGGAGCTTCAATTGCTCCTCCCGGTTGCGCCCGCTCACGGGAACATCGCACACGAGTGGATAACGCTTTTGATTAATTGCCGAGACCGGAGGGTACAGAACGTTTGGCGGAGGTTTGTCAATACAATGTCCGTGCGCACGTGACGCACCCCCTTTACATGTGCATCCTCAATTATAAGGCGAGTTAGATGGTCGTCGGCAAGGAGAACAGGATGTCGCCCTTCAAATGATTCATTCATATTCTCTAAGCGACCCCATACTCTGATGAGGCCCCCATGGTCAATGAATGATTTAAAAGCTGCGATACGCGGACCATCACATGTTTTTCCATTGAGCAGTTGTGCTTTTGCTAAGGCAAAACACCTTTGTTGTGATTCTTTAATTAGCTCGCACTTTGCTGTGTGTATTTCATGAGATTGTAGCGGCAATGCCGTGAGTGACTGGGTTGAAGCGCATAGATTAGCGTCCCCCCCGGCGCGCCTTGCTACGAAGCCGTCGAATAAAGCGCATCAAAGTGGCGTATATCTGGATTGCCTTTGTCAGAGACGAATATTTGGTGATATTAAAAGCTGAAGATTCACTTTGCACATGGAGAGTGTCACTTTCCGCGTTGCTGGAAGCTGATTTTTGGAATCATGCATAGTTATTTTGATGTCGAAGAAATGCAGGACCCTCCCGCCAAGTTGTCGAGCTGCCTAGCTTGACCATGTCACAACCTTGAGAAGGTAAATCGGCAGGGTTGCTGGTTCCGTCAATGTGTGCCCACTGTGTCGGCGTAGATAGTTTCAAAATCTCTTTTAGTCTGTCGCAAATGCAGACCCCGTGTTTTCCGGATTCTCACCGTGAATCCAGTGGAGAACGTTCATACAATTTGACCAAAGAAACTTTTCTACGTTGTTGAGACCTAAATGATTTGCTACAAAGTCGACAAGTCGCGCTGTACAAAGCGCCGCAACTAACTCTTTTCGCGGAATAGTCATCTGTTCCAAGGCCTTGATAGGCGTGAGTCTAGCCTTGGCTGCAACGAGGACTACATTGATTTTTCTATTTATATCGATACTCTTCAGATAGACCACTCCCGCATATGCGCGATCGATTGCGTCGGCAAGGCCACGCAATTCCTGGGATGCTATCCGATCAAGTTCCGCTGTGTAGCAACGATGTATTTTAAAGGTTTGCAATTGCTCCAATCCACCACACCACTTTGCACAACTCTTTTTTAAATGCGAGGGCAAGTCTTCATCAAGTGTCAGTTTTTGCTTGTGAGCTTCTTGTAGAATTAACTTCACTTGCATGATATATGGCGATATTAGACCAATAGGATCATGAAGCCGTGCGACAGCTCCCATAAGCGTGTGCTTTGTCGGTGGCGCTTTGCGCACGAATTCAACGAGTTCATTTCTTGTGAACGTTAAAATGTCATCATTCTCCTTCCATAGAACCCCAAGGACTTTAGACGCCCCTGCAGAAACGGCTAGAAGCTCGTCATTAACAGCATCTCCCTGTTTTTTGCTAACTCGCCACTTTTTCATTTCCATACCCGCCTCTGTCGGTACGAAGTTTATCTCCTGTTGGAGTTGCAAAGCCTCTTATTTGGACTCTGCTCCGCTGAGCAAATCGTCCATATATAGATGTTCCCTGAGAGCCAAAGCCGCTCCCGGATGGGATTCAGTATATTTGGCTGCGTGCTCCCGGATGACTGAGATTACTTTAAACTGTGCGTCTTTGACACCGAATGTGTCACGAGTCATCCCCGAAATATCTGAGACTGTCGAATTTCTGTGTCACTGGTCCACAGGAAGCATATCAAGTTCCGATACTCTTTGTGAACACCTACAGTGAGGTAAGCTTTGTAGATATCACCTGCAATGGCGATCTTATATCTTCGAAATTTCAAAATCAATTCGACAGAAGTTGGTAACAGGTTTGGAACATCTGTAATACAATCGTTAAGTGAGATCTGTCCCTTAGTATGCGAGGAAGCATTAAACACAGGCCGGACTTTGTATGTTTCCTTGGCCGGGTTTATGACTGGGAGATGAGGAAGTACGTACAATGCAGTTTCACTTCCCGGAAGTGGCTCAGCGAAGCCATTCTCGAGAAACAGATTCATTTATTTTGTATAGGCCGACCTTAGATGATGGTTAGACCGGAGTCTCCCAAGGAGAGAGCTCAATTGTCTGTGGGCGAGGCCCCAATTGTTGGCAAGTTTAGACGCCTTTGCGTGGTCGAGATTGAGTCGGCATGAGTAACGCCCTGTCGACGTATCCTGTGTTATGCTTTTCTTAAAGCTATCGGTAGGATGATCGAAATCTATCTTTGGTTCAGTCAACTCCGTTGGCTGAATACCCACATGCTCCAGCTTCCAAAAATCCTCTAATGAGATTGGAATGGACAACATGTTTATATGATCGGTGCGTGGAATGGAAGGAGTAACGGCAAGCGACCCTATATTAGTAGGCATTATTGCCAACGTATCATTCACTCTTTTCATGGCACAACCGTCTGTTATGCGTGCCATGTCGAAGCGCTGAACAATACACCGATATCCAATGGCCCTCTTGGCTCTTCGGCCCAATCAATAGCCATAGCCGTAAACTTCTGGAGTTGGCCATTGCTTCCTCCGAATACATGAACGTAAAGCCATTCGTATTCTTCTGGCTTCAACTGCTACAGGTGTGCATACTTGTCGGTGATGTATGTACGCTGAGAGCCCGTGTCAAGGATAAACCGGACCGTGACGGACTTCTTTGTTTGAACGACGAATCACGACATGACCAGACGGAAGCAGAGAATCGGTAAAAGCAGCCAATGCTTGGTGAGCGCTTTTAGAGCAGAGAATAGGGAAACGGTTATTGGATTTACATTTTGCACAAACTATATTTGCTTGGCAGGATGCAGTATTATGGCCTGATTTCAGACAGCGTCTGCATAATCCCGCCTCATCAATAATTTGTATGCGATTATACAGTGATATATTTTGCTTGCAATGATGATGGTAATGGGGACCCTTGCAGAATAGACTCTTTGTTGTTTGTGCTAACGGCCGGCAGTCTGCCTCTGTTGTGATTGCCATGAGGCGGAGGATCAGGCAAACCGTTGTTGTTGGATCCGCTGTCGCGAGAGTTGAGTTGCAGCATTGCGCTCGATGCGCCCTGGCCTTGACGGCCACCACCCTTCCAGTGCTGTGGCTGCTGTGAACTTTCACCTGTCTGATTGAGCCGTATTTGCTGCTCGCAGGTGCATATCTCCTTCGCAAGAAATAAACGTAGGTCATTGAAACGGCGAACCAACTGCTCTGGCCGTTTAGCTGTGTCAGCAAGCAAAGGGAGTGGTGTCTTTGGATCGATGGCACTGAGGTCATAGTTGTCTTCTATGGACGCCATGTATCGGATAACAAGTTGATCAGGCAAAGAGCGGAGCAATACTGAATACATCATACAGGCATAGTTTTTAGGTTCGTAATTCATGGTATCCAACGTCATTATATAACTATTGAGTTTATCTAACAACTTGTTAAAGCGACTTAAGTCTGATACCTTTTGTACCTTTGGAAATGCCAACATATTAAATAAATACACCCGTGACGATTGTCTCTAAGTTACCATACCTTTGAATCAAATAACGAATAGCTCTCTGATAATTATCTCCCATTGGCGGCATTCCTTGCAACGCTTTTGATGGTTCTCCATCCAGTTGATCTCGGAAGTATTTGAAGCGATGAGTGTCGTTCAGATGGGGGCTTTAAATTCTTCCTAGAATTGCACTGTGCACTGTCATTGTGTGTTTTTGCACTGTCATTGTGGCGCCTGTTGTCTCATTGTGGACTCCCGACTCTCCCAAATGTATTGTTTGTCTTCTGCGATTTGTAGGTTCTGCAATATTTCTTGGTACTTTTCCTGTTTTTTTGTGCTGTCTGATTTCCTCCGGGTGCGTCTTTGCTTGAACGCTCAGTCGGCTGCTTGATGTGCTCCTGAAGTTGTGCATTCACTTATTCTTTGTTTAACAGTCCTGGTCGCTATTAGTGGAAGCGCTGGATTAGCGCCGTGTTTAGACGCTCATCGAGTTCCTTGCTACCCCGTATCGTTTCTTGTACCTCGAAGGCTTCGTCAGCGTCCTGTTTTCGCTTCTTACCGCTTGCTTTAGACAAATTGAGCGATTCGTTGCTGACGGTTTTCTCCATTTCTATTCTTGTTGCTCGCTTGTCTGATAAGTTGGAGTTTGAGCTGGTCCTGGCTAGCGGTTCAGTCCATACAATTGACTTCGAGGAGTTTTTCCCCACCTTTTCTTCTTTTTTTTTTCATTTTGATGGCTTCTATTTGTGTCAAAGACGCAATGATTTCGACTATAATTCGAAACGTCACGTTTAAGAACTCCTAGCAGGCCTGATGGCGGGTTCTTTCTTCTTTTTCGTGTCTCTTGACCTTCAGAGTTCGTCGAGCCCGGTGGCGTGGTGCCATGCGTCTGCGCCTCGCGACCGGAGGAGACACATAGGTGCGCGGGTTCGAGCCCCACCATTGCACATTTGTATTTATGGGGGTCCGTCTATGAAGCAATGCGAAAAGCAGTCCCATGGACGTTAAATCTTGGCTGAGAGTCAGCCCCGAAAGAATTTTTTTTTTAACCTTCAGAGTTCGGTACACATTTTTGCTGCTTGCTGTAAGCACACCTTTTCACTGGTAGTACTCACTGCACTTTCACGATGTGTTTGTAGTTCGAACTAGCGTTGTTTACACCCACCGCGATCGTTGGAATGCGGCGTTCGAAATGCTGACTGAGATATCAGTCAGAATCGATTTTCACCGTTTTCGCCGCTTTGCTTCGAATAAATTGCCTGTTTGATCGCTGCGCCGGAATTAGGTAGTTGTTCGGTGTTCTTATCGCAATTTCCACGCTTAAACTAGATTTAGCTGTACCTTTCCGGGAGAACGACACTTCTGCTTGCACGACAGCATCACTTATACTACTTTTTTTTTTTTATTGAATGTATGTTACAACCATTTCCAACGGAACTACTTTCGTTTTACTTCATTGAAAATGGAGGTTCTTCTATGCACTCCGTTCATAGCTAATCCCTTCTACTGTTGGTTTTCGGCCGTCGTTCCATCCCTTGGTCGCCTCAACCTCTCAGCTCGCTGTCGTTCCAGTTCGATCTTTCTTCTCATTACACGTTCCACCAGTAGCATGCCCTGCTCCCATTTGGATTCGTCCTCCAGCATAGCGGAGACTAGGTCTGTCACCGTCATGTCTGAAGAAGTCATTGCTGGTGAGTTCTGCCGTATGTCTTCGAATGCTGGGCACCGGAGGATTGTATGAGTCACGTCATCATCCTCGTAATGCATTTGGCATCCGGAGCTTTGCCTATCTTGTGCAGGTATTTTTGGAAGCATCCGTGTCCCGTCAATACCTGCGTCAGCCAGTAGGTGACCTCTCCATGCTCTCTATTGAACCATTTCTCGAGGTTGGGGATGACCTGACGGGTCCAGGCTCCTGGTACGTGTGCTGGTGTGCTGGTCCATTCCTCGTTCCATTCCTTAATTGTCTGTCTCCGGGCCTCGGTTTTTCGTAGGGATCTGTTTGATTTCCGCCGTGTTCGTTCTTCGATCATTCTAGGCCATGGTATTAGCCTTGCTATCGCGAGGATGGCCATCGTTTCTACTGTTCTGTATGCACTGGCGATTCGTATTGCCAGTTTACGTT
Organism: Dermanyssus gallinae; assembly: GCA_003439945.1. NCBI lineage: Eukaryota > Metazoa > Arthropoda > Arachnida > Mesostigmata > Dermanyssidae > Dermanyssus > Dermanyssus gallinae. The sequence goes on from QVRM01005020.1 coordinate 81,061, forward strand.
CCGCTTTCAGGAGCTTTTTCTTGTTCCTCTTCAGTTTCATAGCGTTCGGCCCCCACGTTGACGCGGCGTATAGGACGGTAGACTCTGCCACTGAGGCAAGAAGTCTTCTCTTGCCCTCAGTTGCGCCGCGTGTTCTCGGCATAATCTTAGCTAGGTTGTTTGATAGCTTTTCCGCCTTTGCGGTCACCCGGTCTATGTGCTCGTTGCCCGAGAGAGCCGTGTCGATCATCACACCCAGATATCCGGCTGACCTGTTGATCTTTATGCTCACGCCGTTCAGAGCTAGGCTAATGTTTCCGTGTCTCTTGCGGCCCGTGAGAAGTACTGCCTCGCTCTTCTCGGGCGCGAGCTCGAGGCCGTGTCCTACCATCCAGTTGTTCACAATCTCAATGGCCGCTTGTGCTCTTGCTTGCAGCGTCTCCGCTTCCGCGCCGTGACCAAGATGGCAAGGTCGTCCGCGTAAGCTATTGTTTGTACTCCTTCCAGTCTGCAAAGTCTCAGTACGTCGTCGTATGCCACGTTCCATAGCAGAGGACCTAGTATGGATCCCTGCGGGACGCCGGCACTCATGGCGAACTCAGAATTCCCGTGTATGACCGACCTATTGCTGAGGTAGGATGCGATGATCTTCTGAAGATACGGAGAGATCTTCCGTTGAGCCAGCGAGTTGAAGGCGTTTCGGACGTCCAGAAGAACGACCGCGCAGAGCTCCCTGGACCATTGGTTCTTTTCCCTTTGTTTTTCCGCTTCCTTTAGAACTAGGTCGATAGCCATCTCCGTCGATAGCCTTTTGCGGAAGCCAAACTGTCTGTCTGAGAGTGCTTCTCTTTTCTCCAGTTCCTCTGTTAGCCTCATGTTTATGATCGTTTCGAGTGTTTTGCCCAAGGTGTCCAGGAGGCATATTGGGCGGTACGCGCTGGGCTCCGTGGGCGGCTTCCCTGGCTTTCTTATGAGAGCCAGGGTGGCCTTCTTCCAAGACGTTGGGTAGATTCCCTCTCTCAAGATTTGATCCGCCATCTTTTTGAAGACTTGCGGTTGCTCTTGGAGAAGAATCTTCACCGCTTCTGCCGGAATTCCATCCGGACCGGGTGCTTTGCCTTTAGGTGACCGTCTTATTGCGGCAGCTATTTCCTCCTGAGTGATCAAGGGTATGTCATCCTGCTCTGTGTTTATTTCTGGGCGGGTGGGTTCGGCGTGGCTTGAGAACAGTCGCCTTACCGCTCTCTCTGCCAGCTCTTCTGGAAGCGTTCGCTGTAATCTCCTTAATTTGTCCATGACAATCTTATAGGGTTTCCCCCATATGTTGTCTTCCACTTCGTCACAGAGCTCTTTCCATTTTCTTTCTATACTGCTTTCGATGGCTGTTTGGAGGTCTTTTCTTGCGGCCTGTAGCCCTTCCCATGCCTCCTCCACACCTGTAAGTTTCCTTCTAGCGCGGGTGTACATCCTCCGTGCCGCATTGCATGCACGCTTCAGGCCCGCTATTTCCCTGATCCACCAGTATTTGGGTGGGGGATGTCTGCGGGACACGCCCCGCCGGCGCGGCGAGGCTGCCTCGCATGCCCTTTGTAATGCCAGTACTACATCCTCAGGACGAAGTTGTCTCTGAGTATTAAGGAGTATTTGTCCTTCAATCCTTAAACGGGCGCGGAGTCTGCCGAGGTTCATTTTGTTAGCACGCCACGCCGCCCGGCGTATGTCTCCCTCCTGCTGGGTGGGTGCTTCCTCTTCTTCGTATTCGCATTCTATATATTTGTGGTCGCTTTGGGAGTCTTCTTCTGAGACCCTCCAGTTTCCTAGTTTATTTATGGTGTTCTCGCATCCAAATGTGAGATCTATGAATGAAGCTTGATCTCTTCTTTCGAATGTGGGCAGACGGCCGTCGTTAAAGAGTGTCATGCCCAGCTGCGCTAGCCACTCTGTTAACTCTCGGCCTCTGCTGTTTGTTGCCTTGCTTCCCCATTCTACCGCGGCTGCGTTGAAATCCCCTCCCACTAAGATCTCTTTAGATCGTGGCTCGCATCTTCTGATTTCGTCTGAGAGTTCATCTAGAAATTTGGTAAATTCTTGTCGTCCCGAGTTAGGCGAGATGTAGCAGCTGAACACGATCGGTCCTCTGTCGAGTTCTGCCCACGTCCACCCTTTTCCTGATCCTTGCGCTTTGACAGTTATGGTAGGTTTAACCCATAGCGCTGCGTCGCCGTTTTCGTCGCTGATGCATTCTCTGCCTTGTCCCACTAGACAGCCACCTTCTGTTAGGTTCACTAATAAGTAAAACTTGAGCGCCTTCATTTTGTGCTTTTGCATCCAGTAGGGATTGGGCCACGTTGGACCGGCCCAAATTAGTCTGTATGCATTTCAGTTTCTTCGTCGTCATCGCTTTTGTTTTGGTCTTCCTGCTTGTCCTTGTTCTTTGGGTTTCTCATTGTCTTCTTATAGGGCACAAAGCCGTCGTCATCCTTGTTGCCGCTTGTAGCAGGTTGTTTGCCCGCGATGGCAGCCTGGAAGGTGACGTCCTGGGTTTTGGGATCCTGTTCCTTGGCCTTCTGCACAACCGGGGTCCTTTGTTTTGGGTCCTTTGCTCTTGCCTCGCTTTTACGGTCTCTTATCTCTCTAATGCATTGCCTGTAGGCTGGGCATTCCATAGAGTTTGCCGCGTGTCCGGTGTCTCCGTCTTTACAGTTGTAGCATCTTGCCACTTTGTCGCAGGTCTTAGCTGGATGGCCTTCTTCTCCGCACTTGTGGCACCTTATGTTTGCTGCTTTTGCTTCCTTGCAGTCCCTTTCCCAGTGACCCATCTTCTGGCATTTGAAACAGCATGGGGGTACAATCCATTCAATTAGAGGGTAGGATACCCATCCTGTTATGAGCTTTCGTTTGGCCAGCAGAGTTTCTGCTTTTTGTCTTTCTAACTGGATAGTTGCTCCCCATTTGCCCAATTTGTTTTGCCGGGGCTCCTCTACCACGACTGTCTCTGAGTCAGTCAGGTTTAGTTCTCGTCGAACTGCGTGCTCGATGGTCTCTTTGTTAGCCTCCTTGTTTATTCTAGGATGCGTATCTTCGTGCTAGGTTGGGTTTCCTGAGCAGAAGTTTTACTCTTGATGCTTTCTATGAAACTTGTTGTTGCCCCTTTTTGATTTTCTTTGTAGATCACCTTTATTCCACCTTCGCGTAGGTGGACGATGTTCCTCACTGTTACGCCGGCTTGTGCTGTGTCCACGTCCCGCTGGAGAATGGCTGACCACTCAGCTGGCGTTTTAGCGTTCGTCGTGTTGATCACGATGGACTCCACTTTGGCCTTTGGTGGACCTTCGCTTTCGTCCTTCTGTTCGCGCGGCTTTGCGCTTTGTGCAGAGATCAATGTCACCTCCTACCTTAATTAGCCAGAATTCAGCTGCCTTCTTGCGAAGTCAGCATTAACTTTTTCTGTAATGTATAGGGCACCCTTTCTCTTGGTTTCTTCTTTCCATTCTCCGCCCAGTGCCTGATTCATTTTCTCGATAATTTTGCCGATCACTTCGTGGGTGGCCTCAGAGTTTTCTTCGGCGCTTAATTTGCCTACAATCAGGGTCCTTGAGGTGTTTGCGGTCTCGTTGTTAGTCCCTGATTCTCCCAGGTCTATTTCGGCGTGTTGGATTTTGATCATTCCCACCTTTCCGACCGGCAGTTCTCCCAGACGGCTAGCTGCCGGGAATATCTGAGTCAGCCGTCTTATGAGGTCTGCATCCTTGGTGTCTTGGTCTTGGACGAGAAGTTCTCTTACCTCTCGATCTCCAATTATGCTAGTTTTTATAAGCCGAGTTTTTAAATAGGCCTTCCTTGGCCATTCTTTAGCCAGTTGTGCTTTCACCTCTTCTGCAGTTGTTGCATTCTGAAGGGTTTGCAGTATCTCTTGACACTTCTGTTGCTCTTCTGCTATCTTTATCTCCTCCGGTGTGCGTCTTTGTTTTAGCGCTTCTTCTAGCTGCTGGACGCGCTCCTGTTGCTTTTTGATAATTTCTTATTTTTCCAATAGTTGCTGCTTTAGCAGTCTGTTATACGATTCTTTCTCGCTTAATTCCGTCCGGAGCTTAACTGTATTATCCCTGATGTCACTCTTGGATAGCGACAATTTCTTATTTTCCAGTGCTTTTAGGCCCGTTGCTAGAGCCTTTATAGCATGTTTTATATTGTCTTTTGTGTTTGGTGGCACCGTTTCTTTTGCGAGATATTGCACTATGCTAAGTAGCTCATCGAGCTCCTTGCTTGCCCACATCCAGGATTCTGCGCTTTCATCCGTTACATTGTCGACTTGTTTCCGTTTTCTGCTGCATGATTTGAGCGATTCAGTGCTCTCAGCTCTCTCCATTTCACGTTTATATTCTGTCAGGCCTGATATGTCAGGCTCCGAAGTTGTCCTTGCGGCAAATTCGGTCAGTTTCAGCGGAGTTGTGGGGGTTTCCCCCGACCGCTTCTCCTTGTCCATTTTCTATATGCTTGTTGAGGCTGACCTTTCGGCCGCTCCTTGTTATTAGGTTCTGTTTATATAAAAAAAAACGCAGCATTTTCGAATAGAAATCCAAAAAATCGCGTCTAAGAGCACCAAGCAAGCTTGTTAACGTGCTCTATCTTCCTTAAGTTTAGCGTATTCTCACTTAGACTTGCTCGTATGGCTGGTCGGCTTTCACTGCGGAGCCGTCAGCTGATTACGCTCTGCACCCAAAAAACGCAACTTTTCCGAGTAAATATCTTTGCTCGCGAACTGTTGCACTAAATAGGGTTCTACCATTCAAAACACTTGTTAGTCGATGAACAGTTCAGATATGTCGTTGAGATTGACCTTCTGTAGGGGTTTGTTCAATCGCGCTCTCTTCCCTCTCCCTCGCTCACTCACTCTGCCGGCAGAAACGTAATTATTTATAAATAATGACGTTTTTGTTGGCCGATCACAGTGTTCCGCACACCGTTGTAATCCTCCTTTTTTCCTCTTTTTCACTGTTGTCTGCTAATAGCACCGATTTCACTGTCACTGTTAGTTTAATGCCTAAGTCAGCCTTTGTTTACATTTCGACGGCCGGTTGAACTTTCGGCGTTCGAAATGGCGGCTGAGATAGTTTTAATCGATTTTCACCGATATTTCACCGATTTTCGCACTGTAAATTGCACCAGTTTGTTAGCTACGCCAAGGCTAGGTAGCTTGTCGGTCTTCTCGTCGGAATTTCCGCGCTAATCTAGATTTAGCGGTACTTTTCCGGGAGAGCGACACTAACACAGCCTACCTGCACGGCGGCGCACACCACACTACTACTACTACTACTATTTGTCGTTCGGTTCTTAGCACACTGTAGACGGTACTGTGACCTGTACCAACGTTTCGGGCCACTTCCTTCGTGCTTACAAAAAAGGATGATCGGCACTGCCTGAAAGACGCGCTCTTACATGATTGGTGTTCTTACCGCTCTCCGTTTTCCAGCGTCGCAATGGTCCGGCCATGGTACGGTGCAGTCTCATGTACGTGCCGATGTATGTACAGAAACGTGTTGGTACTAGGTAAGCGTCTATTTAGAAAACGAGTTACACCGGGCCTCAGCAATAATGTGAGAGATTTTCACGGTCTCTGTGCGCCGAGCCATCACGATGCGGCAAAAAATAACGATTTCAACAGAGAAAACAACACAGAGAGATACGTCTTGCACGTGGCACAGCCCCAAACGAGATAGCTCGACTAGACCCGTCCGCTGTTTAGCTATTTATGAATTCACTCACCGCGTAAACCGCGTAGGTGTGTTGGCATCAACGTGAGATGCCACACGATGCTTTCTGAATCGGTCAAAGCTACGTCGGTTTTGTGTTTGTTTCGTATTGAGACACTGGCTCATCCGTAGATTCGGTCGTCTCAAATATTACCACCGGTCGATTGGTCGATTCGGGCACGCATCGTGGTAGCGTAGGTTGTATAGTAGTAGCCTAATTCGATGTCTATGACTACTGTAGGATGTGTATGAAAGCCTGCTGCTAATGATGATGATGATGCTAATATAGATGTTGTGGTTAGAGCGCGACATTAAGACGGTGGTGGCGAAGTATCGATTGAATTAGCATGAGACTGACGGCGCGTCTATGTTGTTGTTGATGTGGCTGGCGACGTTATGGCTGTGGACGATTCCTTTGGCTCCCTATGGCTGTGCCGTAAGAGTTTATGTTTGCCAACGTATTATTCTGTTGGCTGTTGTGTCTTCTTACTGGCGCCGGCTTGTATAAATATTGTGCTTAGTAAGTGTGTTGTTCTGTCGTTGTGTTGAGGATAGCTCCGTCACAGTATCACATCGATATGGCCCTCGAGAGGGTGGAGCAGTAGGGTGATCTGGAAAATCTTAATTATTCCGCAGCCATAGACTATGTCGGATCGCCATAGACTTTGTACCAAAACGAATCGTCGTGAAATGCGCGTTTGCCCTGCCGACGTGTTAGCTATTTCGATTTGAGGAATTAGACGCGAGAATAAAATAACGTCATGTTTTTATGCATTATCTTCTAAACGACTATTTTGCTTCTTCTAGCGTTTTTTCGGTGTTGTATGTTCTTCATAAGAAGCAATCATTTTTTCGTGAACACGACGATGTGATTAGTTTCTGTATAGACGGATTGGTTGTCTCGTAAGCGTACGTCTGGTGCTCCTATGTCCAGCAACAACACCAGTAACATCGATTTAAGTAATCCCACCTCTCACTCGGAAACTAAAATTTATCAGAAACCAGGTTCCATTTGGAAAAAGATTTGCTTTGATGAGCTCTACAAGTTTCTGTATCTGTGTTCAAAAACTTTCCTATATATATATATATATATATATATATATATGGCGTTATGTGCCTCTTGTATAAAACTGTAATATGAGTACACATTCATATCGCCCTCTTAAACATGTATATGCGTATAAAAACAATCTACTATTTACCACATGATTGCATGGAAATCTGCACCAATGTAAATACAAATTTTGTAAAAGGTAGTGATTTTAACTCCAGACAAGTTCCAGACAAGAGAGTTATAACGCTGCGGTTAGCGAACTTGGATTAAGTATTCATACTAAATGTAATGACCCAACATATTTTAGTTGGAACGGATACAGTGAGGTGGACATTGTTTTATCATTTACACAGACGGTCGAAGCCATCTTTGATTTTACCCTGATACCGTCGACGCACCGAAAGCACTGTGGAGTTCAAGTTACACCGTAGCCAAGAAATGGCCACACCTATAATAAATCGATCCTCTCGCTCATTAGACGCCCATGTACTGGAACAAACACTAGTAAACAGCGAGTGTCTTTATTTGTCGACACTCGCTTTACTTGTCGTACAGATCGACGTACAGAGTAATCTGTCTGTACAAACCCACAACGCCAACTGAACTCCTACAGCTGGCTGAATTAAAACGAATATTTAGAAATATGAAAAAAAGAAGAGACGGCACTACGAGGAACAACGACGTATTAGGCTTATTTTGGCAAGCGTGAAGAAACTATGACTGCTTCTTCCAAGGAGACCAATGCCTTCAAACCCACTGAAAAATCTCATCCGGTAGCGCGCCGTCTTATGCTAGGTTCCACAGAACTGACCCCAGCCTAGACCCCTGTGGGACACCCATCGTGGGTTTATACTCTGTAGTATTGCTTGCTCGTACCTTTCTGTTTCTTAACTAGTTTGCGGTCGCGAGTCGCGAACACAGGGAGAGCTTTTTTACCGTTATTTAGCCAGTTCACTATATCGTTCACTATAGCTAGTTTCTCATATGGTTGGATAATTGAAATGTTTGAAAATATACTTTTGTATTATGAGAAAATATAATATATGGATAATTGTAAATTTAGTCAAACTAAGTCAAACTATTTTGGATCTTGCAGAGAGAATAAAAAATAATTAGTAGTGCTTATTTTAATGTTTATGTATGGATACATTAAATCATATTCATTAAACATTTTATTAGTAGCAAGTTTAATATTTACGGTGTATGTTTATATTATTGGATATAGTGATACTGTTCTGTTCACGAGATGGCTTTCGCCTTCTTAATAGTTTACTAATAAATTAATTAGAAAATATATTTACCGATATATTGATTTAGTATTCGCTTAGCACGTGTACCTAAATACTCATGTCACCTTTTTATATCAGGGACGCTTGAAGCGGCAGCATATATGTTACCTTTCGCTTACACATAATGAATGCATCCTCCAATACCTACTAAGCATTTGCCTTTTATTGGAACAACCTCTTTCTTTGTAATATTGACCTGGTCTTTTCTAACAGTTGGTCCTAAAGATAGGGTCTCCGACAGATCTATATCTCTGCTCCGCTCTAAGGCTGCATTTTCTTTTACAATTTTTATGTTCAATTCACTCATTCCCTAGCTTACAAGCTCGCCGTTCTGTACTTTGCCCCTGCATTTAGCTCTTTGTATCCTTGTATCCATTATCCCTGCCCTGGTATACATATGTCACCCTGTAATTTGCCTAATACTCTTCTGCCTTGTCTGCGTTCCTTCTCATTACTTTTTTGCGCTCCTTACTTTATATTTTCCTGCTTCAATATTGTCCTATTTATTTGATCATCCCATCACCTTTGTCGCTTTCTTTTTAAACTCCCTTCTCTATCTTAAAGCAAAGCGGCTTGTTTTTTCTCTCGCTCACTTCTACCCAATTACGATCACTTCCGACATTGTGTGTTTTCTCTTAATCTATCCTGATCTAACTTAACCCATTTATCTATTTTACCCTCGATCAGTGCGTAGTCTACGCATGCATTATTATCCCTCTATGTGCGCGTATATATCCCTTCTGTTAATTTCGTGTTGGTTGGCGCTTTGTATACTTCCATAGCTGCTCATATTATCCCTTCCAGGTGTATCTCTGTAACCTCCATATCCTTTATTTTGGAGTTACCAACTTCTTCGCACGAAATAGCATCTCTAGTTATTATTTCAACTTTCCTAAACCTGTTTTCCTTATTGTCCGTATTCCGATTTTTACCGTACCAATTGTATCTCTTTAAACCCGGCGGCACTCCTATTCCACACAAGTGCTTTTCTGTTACTACCATGACATCGACAGACCTTATTTCTAGTAGTTCATATAGTTCTTCCCACTTTCCTTTTCGCCTCCCCCCTCTCATATTTAACATAGCAGCCCGTTCAAATGGAATATTGCTTGTTTGCTTTCTTTGTGCTCTGTTTATTCTTTTGCATCTTATGTCAACCTTTACCTCTGCCTTCCGATGCCACTGATAGCCAACCGTCTGATGACCTCCAGATCGCTACAATGTATTCTTCTTCTCTCGGGAAGTAGCTCTTGTTGTTCCGATTCACCCTATACCTGTTGTCCCACACTTTCCTGTATCCATATTGGCCCCTCGTCTCTCTTTTGTCCCTGCATTTGTCCAATTTTGTGTGTCTGCACCCTACCGTTTCTGGATGGACCAGCCCAGTCCTGGACTTAACGGCTCGTCCCAGAGAACAAGACAAATCACTCAAATACGTAGTACCTAAAAAAAATCTACAGAAGTTGTGGCACGGAAGGCTGTTATCTCGACTGTCGAGGAGCACATGCGGTTGGAATCCCCTCATGCTCAGGCTTTTCTAGTGGAAGCAGAAAAGTAGAATCATTAGTGAGGCTTTTTTTCAATTCTGAAACCTCTCAGCATTAATATGGGGGATTACGGGAATCGTAATGTAGATGCGTCACCACAGCCAGTGACTAGTGTGGGACGCACAAACCCACTAACACCCGCCTCCCCCCCACCCCCAGGAAACGGTAACGGCTAGGCATCGCTTCGTATCCATTAGTGAGGCTGGAACTTATCAACTGGTCCACTGCAGCCATAAAACGACCTGTACAGCAAAGTGACCATACCATTTAAAGATGCCGGCCATCGAACATAAACTTTATGCGGCTGTAGTTTGAAGTATACGGGCTTCGAAAAAGTGCTGTCTATCGAATATTTCGCTAAAACTGGACTCGGGCAGTCTTAATTTGAATTATGCGTGGGCATGTACGTGGGGTAATGAGCAAGATGGCTTAGTGGAAAAGCCTTTGCCTTGCATTCGGGAGGCCTGGGTTCGAGACCCAGGCCGGCCACTCTTAAAATAATTTGCGTGGCTTCCAATTTAGACAAGGTAAATGCCGGGCTGGATAAAAATCAGCCATAACATGAAAAAAAATTGTACACGGGCATTAGCCTTACAGATTTTTTTCCCCGGTACGTAATTGCTATGTTTAAAGGTACAACAATAACTCTTACAAAAAATACTTTGTTCTCAGCACCAGTCACTGCGCTTTTATTTTGGTTGGTTGCTAATGGCACGCACGAAAGATGAACAGTGACCCAAACGCGCTTACAGTTACATTTCGTACATTCAGTCTGTTTTGGGCATTGTTCGCATTTTTATTTTCCCTCCTGCTTGTTAAAGCTGTCTGAAATTATATGCATGATAAACGTGGCCATTTTCCAAGCTCGTGTATAATCTCCCTTTTCTATCATCGTATTTATTTCACTCATATTGAGTATGCATATAACATGAACAATTATACATATTATACAATTATACACTCAGTTGCTCGCGGCATGTTATTCGAGAGAGGCAGTGCAGTGATCTCTTCTTAAGGGCCAGGCAGGCAGATGCATGAAACTTAGTACACGCCTGAGAGCATAGTCGACAGACGCACTCGGTGAACTCTTCGTGGAAGCTCGTATTCGAACAAACCAGGTGATGATAGCCATGAACTATGTATCTGGTATAGACGTGGCGATTGTCACACGCAAGACCAGACCAGAGGTGAGAGGCCCTGAAAACATCCAGGTCTCCGACCTCTCGTCGGACTTGTTCAACTTTATTTTCCCATTCCGAGATAAAGCTCTCGAATGGTACTGTACGCGGCGTCTTCAACCTCAATCGAATTATCTCAACAACTGGTGCACAGCCTGGCATTAGGTACACAAAGCGGCTCCTTGCCCGCATTGACAGGAAAAGTACTCGCTTCATGTACATTGTAAAACACTTTTCAAGCAAACCAAAGTTTGCCCGAGTGAGGTGTTCCCACACTCTGTCAAGACCATACATCAGCGCCGGAACAACCTTGAGGTAGAAAAGCGCCACTGCCGTCGGGACGGACAGTCGCCGGACATCGCCTATTTCTCCATAAAGAAAAATTAGGGCTGTGCGAGCTGTCTCGACGATGTGAGCAGTGAAGGTCGTCCTAGTATAATGAAGCCGAAGCCCCAGATACCGGAAAGAGTTAACGAATTCCAAGGATTGGCCGCCGCAACGTATAACGTCTTTAGCAGCCAATCGACCTCATCTTCTGAATTTCATAGCCTTGGTCTTCATGACGTTTATTTCCAGCCCTCTTGAGACAAGGAACACCTCCGCCAGAGAAGTGATGCGCTTGATGGCACCCAGGTCGTGATGAGCGACCACTATGTCATCTGCGTACATCACAGCTGTGGCCTTCTGGAACTCTTGTCGAATATAATCACCAAATCTCCCTTTTCTGCACTAGACTAACCTGGCACATGGTGCGGTACACCGAAACGGTTCAACACGAACACACATTGCTGGCAAGCAGAACACCAACAAAATTGGAAGAAAGTTTTACACATCCGTGCACTACCTGCAGATAACGCGGAAGCATACTTTAATCCGCTCAACCAAGTGACATGATTTCTCCACTAAGCGATAACCTACGCCGACAATCTGGTTTCATTAGTGAGTGCTAGGGGAGAGGCGAGCTATCATGCAGGACCGCAGAGGCCATATACCTGGCTAAAAGTCTATTATCTAAGTGAGAGAATCCGAGAGAGAGATAACAAGCTGTATCATCTTTTTAAGGCTGCCGTCACTTGCTGTGGTTTAGTCCGTGTGTAAAGGAGCCCACGTCGAGCACAGCAGTATTGTGGGTTAGGGGGCGTGTCCTCTGTAGTTCCTTTGCAGTGCTTGCATAGTGGCATATACATTTTTCCTATTCGAAAAAGAGGTAACTCTCGATGTTGCCATGCCCCGTGAGCACTTAAGTCACGTAGTGTGTCAACTGGCCGCCGCGCCGCTTAATCCACGTCTTAATGTCTGGAATTAGAACTTTCACTCGGGCCCTAGGTGGCCCGTCAGGTATGGCGTCCCATTCATTCTGCCAAGAGACTAAATTTTTATTCCTTTCTTTTTTCCTTGTACGGTCGTCCCGACGGGTCGTTCTCTATTTCCACCGATAGTTCCTTCCAGCATCGTTTCTTGCTCTCTGCTATGGTTCTGCGTAGAGTGGCCCCCAGGACATTAATTTTCGACTCGTAATTGCGGGATGCTTGTCTCATCCATGCTGCAGCGCATTGCCCTGGTGACTCTTCGCCTGGCATGGATGCAGCGTCTGCGGGCTTCCGCAATCTCCCTGTTCCACCAATATTTCGGCGAAACTGGACGCAGTCGCTTTGAATGCTTTCCCTCTTGCTTGGCGCCTTGCACCCTTCCTCACTCAAATTGCGTTCATAACAGCTATCAGCAGATTGGATAGGATAGAAGTAGGCACAGTCATTCCTGTAGAGCCAATGGAAGCAACGGCAAACGCCGCTGAATTGAATCGGCTATCGCGTTAATTCTTGGCGGGCGCGTTGGCACAGACCCATCAATGCAGTTCTGCCACTGTCAACGTCCTTTGCCAGAAGTTTCTCCGATGGCGGTTGGTGGCACTAGCGCCGCGCAGCGGCCGCTGACGGCGCCCGTGTTACTGGCGTGGCTGTAGTAAAAGTAGTAGTAATAGTAGTTGTAGTAAAAGTAGTTGTAGTAAAAGTAGTAGTAATAGTAGTTGTAGTAAAAGTAGTAGTATTAGTAGTTGTAGTAAAAGTAGTAGTTGGTGTTGTTGCTGCAGCTGCCACCGCCGCTACCGGCGCCAACGCTGGTACTGCCGTTGCTGTTTCCAATATCCACGTCCCCCCCCCCCCCCCCCCACCAGTACCTCCTCTACCTCCGTCGACCGTCAGAGAGGTGAGCAGACGCCACAGGCGCCTCGGAATAAAGCGAGCTCGTAAGAACGCTGCCGCCGTGTTTGCAACGTTGCTTCAGTGCAAACTGGAGTGGCAGCGAAAGACAACGCCTGGCATTACGCTGCTGTGAGCGCACCGAACGACGGTTTCCGGATAAAGACAGGTCGGTTTATAGGTCGCAGGTAGACTCGAGATACTTGCACCGTGCCACGATGTCGTCTAAGATTGTTGTTGGCTACTGGAACATCCGCGGCCTTGTGGCTCCGATCCAGTATCTACTAAAGGTGTCCGGCCTCGAACATGAAGTCAAACTCTACGACTTTAATGGTACGTCGCCTTTTTCCGCCTAGACAGCTAAAGATGTAGGACTGGCGTGGCACTGCCGGCCTGTTTAATGGCGCATGTTTAGTTAAGTCGCGCCCTTTGCGTATTTTTTTTCTCAGTTCCCTCACATGTGTGTAAGTCGACGTCGATCTTCTAAACCCACGTTGTTCCTCTGGTACCGCCTTTTTTCTCGAGGAAGGTACTCGAGTCTGTTTAATATTTCTAATATTTGTCTAAGCGTCCCTTGCTATAAACGGGTGACATGTATATTTAGGTATACATGTCAAGCGAATAACTAATACATCCATCCATCATTGAGAATGTTCAGAAAATATTCCTGAAAAGGCTCTGCAGAAGATGTGATATCAAGCCGAATGCTGGTAATTTTCTGTCATTGTCAAATGCTTTTAAGAACAACGACTTACGGGTACCATCGCAGCCTGTGAGCTCAAACCTTATTGACCACTTATTAGATGTACGAATAAATGGTCGCTGGAACTAAACATTGCTTGTATATAAATGCATCGGAATAATCGTTATTATCAATAATTTGTTTGTTTGGTGTCTAGTCAGAAGATCACGCAGCAAGGCATTTTGCACCTTTTAATGTGCAAACAAAGACGTCTCTACTATGTTATATATGATTTATTTTGGGCAGTGTCGGCTCTCCACAGCACACTGGCAAGGTGCTTTATTAGCGGGACAGTCTTCACGAAACACTGCAAATTTCACTTCGGTAAGGTTGTTTCTCTGCTTTTTGCAGCAGCCCCCACTCCCGTTTTTTTCAGTACTTTTAGTTTTTTTCTTTGTCTGCACTTTGCTTCATTTTTTTCCCCAATGTCGCAAATGACCTTATTACCGGCATTTTTATGTATGCTCTGGTTAGCCTGTTGGATTTTTTGCTGCTTTACAACGATTGTTGAACTAAGACCTTCTTATTCGTTCCTGACGTAAAAGAATTGCACTTTTTGTCAGATTTGCCAGTTTACGCTTATAGGACCCAATTTAAATCTCCCTTGGTGAAAGCACTTCACTAGGTCCCATCACTAAGAAGATCCCACTTACCAGTTTTGTACCGGTCTCCGGCATACCACTGCTCTCTTTCCTACTGCCGCTAACCTTTAATGCCATTCCCATCGGTATATGCCATCTAAGCCCCACTCATTCCCGAAATGATAAACTTTCTCCCAAAAACGTTGTAATATCCATGTTTTCGTCTGTGACCAAAGCGTCGATGACTGACGTAGTTTCAGAGCACTACCTTGACATCCCGTATAAGTCTTCCTGTGCCATCTCACTATGTTCTTGCGTTCTTTTGCGGAGTCCAAACGCTTGTGTTTGGCGCAGTTATTCGTGAGCGTCATTGAGTCTTTGACAATCGACGAATCGTAATGCGGTCATCGTTGCAGTCGTTTTTATTAATTACCTTGTGTTGGCTGTCATACTTAGTGGTGCCGATGTTGGTACAGGACAAAGCCGCAGGTTCCTTGCAATCTCCACGGAAAGCTAGCTGGATGGAACCGGGCAGCGAGCTGGCGTTTACTGAGCTCTTCTGTGTTAGTGCTTCGCTTACTGAGCGTATGACGACAGGCAGTACGGATTCCAATACATTTAATGTGACTGTCGTGATTGTGTCCTGAATGGTTGGACTTGCCCGCGAAATACTTCTTCTTCAATATCATCTGTTGATAGTTGCGCTCACTGGCCTGGCTGCTATGACGGGGCTGCCGGCTTTAGTTCGATATCATCGGTGTCCGCTGTGTGCGTCGCGGATGTGGGTTAGCGAATTTCATTTTGGGCCACCACCGCCGGCCAAATTCGCGGGGTTTCACTTTCGGTACAGTAACAACCTTCTACCACTATTCTCGCGGCGGGCATCTTTTGAATATGCATTCTATGGAGTCTCTGGAGGCAGGATTCTCATGTAGCTTTATGTGAACCCGAATAATTGCAGCAGGAGGTTAGCTGGAGCGAACCTTACTCGATAGACTGGTCAAAGTACATCATGCTTGCATGCAATGCAGGCTATAATATTTGTGGCTGTGAACTGGGCTCTCTGTAAGTAAGTTTTCAAGTCCAGAGTCACTTCGGATGGAAAGTTTCCATTCTTGAAAGTTATATTAATACACTCAGTGGCTTGATTGCCTCTAGTACTTGCGCCACGTCTGTCACTCCAAACTCACTTAACGCGGCAAGGATAGTGTCTTCCGGAATGACAGGCTGCTACCCACGAATCTGAGCGGAAGCTACCTTCAGCGTTAACCGGCGTGTTGGATGCGGATTCAACAAAATACACAAGTCTTGTTCGGAACATATTTTCAATACGTTCGTTCTGCTCGAATGTGAACAAACAACAAAATGGACATGGCAAAAAACAGTTGCAGTTAAGTTTCGATGAAGTGATCGATTGGCGAGACACGACATTCTACGAGCCAGTAATATAACAAATTTTGTAATCAAGTAGCACCGTCCGAATTAGAGCGGCAGCAGCAATCAAAAGCCCCTAAGCTCTATCAACACATACTGCATCCACCCCTTCTAAAATAAAAGTAGTGAAATGAGTTCGACAATTTTTTCATGCAACACGTTTGGGGTTAGCTAATTCATAGTTCATATCTTGGAAGAAGGATTTTGATGCACAGGAACTTTAGTCACAATGGGGTTTATCTTAGACTAGGGCGTTTGAGAACTACACTGTGAAGTGGTATGGGAAATTAAAGGAAATCGACATAAAAATACATGCTGCGGTATCGATGCCATAAAAAAGTGTTTCTTTCTGCGTCAATGGATCTTCTGCCGTCCTACTAGCTCGGTTGTTGGCTATATATATATATATATATATATATATATATATATATATATATATATATATATATTAGGTTTCCCAGAAAGACACTAGTGTTTTTGCTCGACAGAGGAGCACGAAAGCCAGACACAGAAGTCATACACGCTCCTAATGACCCATAGTACTGTTCTATGGATATCTGGGCTATTAGAGAGTGAAGCTTAGTGGGTAGGCCAACATCCAACCGCTAGGGTCGAGTCCCACACTGCTCAAGACGGAGAACATCCCGCACTCATAGCAACAGTGCGTAAAAGCATTCACCCTCCTCCATAAAAAAAAGTTATATCTGAATTCAACAATTCACGTTTGAAATTATATATATATATATATATATATATACGAGGCGAGCACTGCCGAGTGTGCAAACGTATTGTACATGATTAATAAATCATCACAATATTTTATAGATACATATATATTCAAGAAGAATGTATTCAAGTATCTCTTACCCACACTTGTTCTCACCCCTTGCGTTTGAGACATTGGGGGGGGCCAGGGCTGCTCACAAAGAAACTGCTCAACGATGTCGGGGGAAGATTCGTGCTGGCTACAGGAGACAAGAGGGCGGGCGAATATTTAGTGCAACGTCTGTCATTGGATGTTCAGAGAGGGAATGCCGCTTCGGTGAGAGGCACCCTGGCCAGGTGGACCAGCCTAAGCCTGGACCTAACGCCTTAAGTTATGCCCCGAGCGGGCTATGCACATGTTCTTACATCACAAATGTATATCTTAATACATATTAATAAATAATGATATATATATATATATATATATAATATATATATATATATATATGGTTTCCCAGAAAGTTTTCGAGAGCGATATAGGGAATTGTAGAGCTGGTTAAAGCAAATATTTTTTCTAATGGAACGTGGTCTCTGAGAAGTCTTGTTTCTTTCTCGCCAAATACCTCAAACACATTACCTTACGACCACCGACAGCGCTAAAAAGCTAACACATTCAGACAAACGCACACATATGACAATCATTTTGATATCAAACTAATGGCAATGCGAGTCCCGGTTGCGGAGTAATTACGATTTTTTGTAGGGCATGTGGAGATTGAGTGCATGCATAAATGACTTTGTTCCAGAAATATTTGAAGAGAGAGTGATATTACTACAACTTGTGTCACTGGTGTTTTTACCCGACATAGAAACATAAAATGTGAAATTGCGACAATCCGGCGCTTCTATACAGAAACTAAACACACCATCGTATTCGTGAGAAAGTCTGCTTCTTCTGAAGAACATATAATATCGCCCAGAAGATGCGACACGGTCGTTTAGAACATAATTCGCAAAAAATAAAGTTATTTTTTTAGCCTTTACGTTTAATATCTCAAAATGATTGCCTTACGACCGCTCACAACGCTCAAAACAAACACATTCAGATGCACATTTTTGCATTTTTTACGCTCTGACAACCACATTTTAGACGCTCGTAATGGGCTAAGTTGTCTGTGGCACGATATCGTCTAAATGCATCTATCGTCATCGCGTTCTCCTACTGGAGTTATTTAGACTTTTTCCAGCATTTCATGCTGATTATTTTGGTACTAAATATATGGCAATGCGAGCGAATGTGATTGCGGAGTAATCGAGATTGAGTGCATGCATAAATGAACTACTCCATCAGATAAAGCACTATAGGTCATTTATGCATGCACTCAATTCATTCACATCTCTAGACGTCCTACTACGTTAGCCCAAAGCATATTCAAATTTCAACCGGTTTGGTTCTTACGACGTTTTGTACAGTTTCATTTGAACACTCACCTTATATAAATATATACATAGAGAGATAGAATGCTAACCTGCTGGCTCTAATGTAATCGTGTGCAGTGAAGGGCAGCGGCCTTGCGGAAGAGATGTCGCCGTGGCTGGCAGATAAGCCAAACCTTGGACTGGCATTCCCTAATCTACCCTACCTCATCCACGGTGACGTCAAGCTGACGCAGTCGCTGGCCATCATGAAGTACATCGCCCGTAAGGCAGGGCTACTAGGTGTTCCTGCAGATGCCTCGCCAGAGAAACTCGCCGAGCTCGAGCTCATTGAGCAAGAGGTCTCCGACCTGAGGTTTGTTTTTAAGCCCCACACCCGCTCGGACATACCGACTTGTCGAAGCAAGCGATGCCCATTTTAAACCTTTCTTCTACATATATATGTATGTATGTATGTATATATATATATATATATATATATATATACCTAGACAAGAGAAATTCGTAGACGCCTGTGGCACCGTATACACTGGAGACGCTAGATATGCAAGAAGTGTTTAAGCTGATATATAATTTACTGTCCCCAGCGGTGTGAGCTGACAAAATGAGAAGCAGTTCCAGTGCAGACATAAATGTAAAACCTTGAATTTACAGAAACGTAGCTTTGTTACATCAATATGTCGAATAAAGTATAACAATCTACACCAGTTCACAGTGCGCGTAGGAGCCGTTGTGCACTACGTTAGATGGCTGAGAAAAAGCGATTCAATATCAATAGGTTAACAACGTTAAAAAAAGTCGTACAAATATATTTATTAAATCTGTGTTTTCCATGTAGGTGGAACTACATCTGGTACGGTGTTGGAAGTCCACTCATAGAGATGCGCTACCCTGAAGGCTTCCCGGCTGCGACGGTTCGCCAGCTCGAGGGTGTGGCTGCCTGGCTCAAAGACAAATTCTTCGTGATGGGTGACAACATCTGTTATGTCGACCTCATACTCTTCGAAGTTCTCGACGTTTTCAAAATGATAAATCCTGGTATGTCAGCAGACGGGTCGCATACTAGGTAGCTGGCAAGGACAATATCTTAGCTATATATATATATATATATATATATATACAATGGCCAATATATATATATATACAATGGCCAATATATATATATATATATATATACATTGGCCACCTCGGTATCGGACACGTTCAGTATGCCTCCCGACATGCAAAAGAAGTTGCATGCGTGTTGCCCAAGGTGGTCAGGGATTTGCGTTGCTAAAAAAAGCTGTAATATTATCGGCAATAGGTTCTCATAGGCTGGGTTTTGCAACTACTGGCTTTACCGAGATCGGACTTCACAAACTTCGCGTCTTTACAAACTCCCATAGTAGGCCGACCATTCTAGTTAAGCTAGATTTAAATAATGCCATTAACAGTGTCACTGAGCGCCCGTAATAAATACTATGCCCCGTAATCGCTTCACCAGGTACATGCGGCTTACGCACAACTCTCACACTTGATCTTGTCACAAGAAATTATATCTTCGCAGTTCGGCCTTCATTAAAAAAACTCTTTAGTTCCTGTTGCTTGTGCACAAAAGACTTGGTCGACTCCTTACAGTATCCTCTAAATGTCTGGTATTTGCTCACAGCCCGCTTCACAAGTAGGCAAGGTATACCTGCTCACAGCCCGCTTCACAAACAGGCAAGGTATACCTGTCCACGTCGAGCCGGGTGGCGTGGTGCATTCGTCTGCGCCTCCCGACCGGAGGAGACACATAGGTGCGCGGGTTCGAGCCCCACCGTTGCACATTTGTATTTATGGGGTCCGTCTATGAAGAAATGCGAAAAGCAGTTTCATGGACGTTAAATCCTTGCTGAGAGTCAGCCCAGAAAATATAAATAAATGTCTGGTACTTGGACGACGATGTGCTTAGGGGTGACCTGGTCACAGTAATCGGCGATTTTTGCAGAGTTTGGGATTTTGAGAAGGTGACCGTGTCCTATTCCTTACCCCCGGGAATTGTCAAGTCTACGCCACGGGCCCCGAGGACTTGATCCCCGGATATATTAAAGCTATGCGTCTTTTCCTGGTTGCAAAGTCGTCCAGAGTGAACTTTGAAGGCATTAAGGGTGCTTCTCAACGTACGCCTCTCATTCGACGTGGGTGAACCCTGACGCCGATGTGTTGGCTAGTCCGGCCGTAGTCTCATCTATGTCCTGGGTATCGGAAAAGGCCACACGGTTTCTGGACGGCACAGATGAAGCGGTATACAATCTCACTTTGGCGGTTTTGTTCTAGGGATGGGCCTCCCTTTGCGGTTGTGCATCAGCTGACACCCTTTCATAAAAAGGCTCTTCAACCCCATTCTAAGAGAAAGCATTCGCGCAGCGGCTTGAGCAAGCCCCAAGTACGCTTGACAAAGCCAGACTCCAAGCGGTTTCCGCAAAAGGCTTCAGTGTCCGGCTTACAGGCTCTCCCTTGTACTTACGGGCTGACCCTTCCGTTCTTCGAGTTGAGTCGCATGCTGGGATGCAGCCGTTAATGACTCGTTAGCCCCATCAAGGGTCTGTGCGGGAGCGGAGCGTGCTGGTTCTGCGTCTACACTGGCGAAGGTCAAAAGTGCAGAAAGTGTGCTAGAAGTACCTAATCCAAAGCTGTTAAATACATGCACCAAAATCGCTGTACATTAAGCAGGGTAAGGCCACCTATGTGCGTGATACTCTGCTAGACGGAACAGAGCCGAACCTGGCGGATGTGTGACATTTTTATTGTCCGGTGCATACGTTTGTAAGAAGACAATTGTTACATCCTATATATAAGCAGAACAATGCTTAAAGTTACTATATATAAAAATATATACATATATATATATATATATATATATATATATATATATATATATATATATATATATATATAAGATTGTCATAATTGAAGAACAAGAGTCGTTTAGGCGATGGACGGTAGTTCGTAAGCCGCTTCCGAGTTAACGTAAACATTTGTTTTGGTATTTGCGTGACGCAGAGTGTCTGGCCCCTTATCCTGGACTGATCGCGTACGAGGAAAGAATTCGAAATTTGCCCGCAATGAAGAAGCATCTCGAGTCGCCGGAGTACATTCGTTGGCCCGTGATTGGGCCTATTGCAAAGAAGTGGGGCTGGACAAAGGAATAAGTGAGGCATCTTCGATTCGATGAAGCCATCTTAAACAACATTTTAAAAATAAATGCTAACAATGCCTACTCGGCCTACTACGGTACCATTTGTAATGTCTCACCTACTAATACAATCGGCAGATCACCCTACTTGAGTTTTAATGTTTTACATCACATCGATTTGTTGTCATATTAATTAAGGATTTAGGATATAGAGAAGCGGCTCAATTTTTAATTCAAGCAGTTATAGCTAAACGAAATAGTACAATTTTACAACATTTTTCAATCAAATTCATCAATTAACTATCAATCAAATTTACTCAATTAACATTATGTGCAACGAAATAATTTGTAGCAATGACGACAATTAACAAAAACAACAGTCTGTTTCACTCCTGAGTACGTGTGGAATATAATTCAATCACATAATAATAATAATAATAATAATAATAATAATAATAATAATAATAATAATAATAATAATAATACCAAACGTCGTGTAGTAATGGCAATATAGTAACCGCCATCGTTATCACCCTTCTCTTTTTATACGTCTAGATAGCGCGTTTAAAATATGCGGCAGTCGGAACAATAGGGGAGAATGGGACCTGAGGTTTCCGGTCTGCGGCGTAACAAGTAGTGCCGCCCTTTGTAGCTGCCTTCGCCGTCTAGTTACCAAGGGAAAATACTACATTCGCCGGCAGTTAACTACAAGAGATTTTATAGGCAAGCTAAGTTGCCGCTCTAAATATATATATATATATATATATATAGGTGGGGCTGTATGACCTGTATCGCGTAAGCAGCTGTCGGTATAATCTTTAAATAAAAAGAACTGAAAGCGACGTCTCATAAGACTCTGGGATACGACGAAATGACAAGAGAAATGACAAGAGCAGAAGTAGACCAAGCGACATTTTTTAGCGGGCATTGCAACATCGATAAAGACTCATATCGTATATATATATATATATATATATATATATATATATACGAGGTATATATATATATTTTTCTTTTTTTAACTCGTATATATATATATATATATTTTTTTTTTTTAAGATTTTCCGTAAGGCAATTGCCTGTGTACGGTTTTTTCATGTCATGGCTAATTTTAATCCACTTTGGCATTTACCTTGTCTAAATTGAAAACCATGCAAACCAATTTAAGAGTGGCCGGTCTGGGTCTCAAACCCGGTCCTCCCGAATGCAAGGCAAAAACTTTGCCACTAAGCCATCTCGCTCGATATATATATATATATATATATATATATGTATTTGCTTTTTTTTCGTGCATTCGGAGACAACACATCTCATCATCTACCGCAACCGAATAAAACGCTGCTCTTTCGAGCTTTGTCGTGCATTCGCTTAAGCGCGTGCTCTCCAACAACGCCATCATTTAGGGATTCGCTAGTCTGTATAGTCAGTCATTCGATAACACCGTGGCGGCCGCTGCCGCCGTGGTTGAGCTTGTCGTCATGATGATAGTAAGGGCGCCGTAGACTGGCTCTCAAGCGATTTCCCATGCCGACATCTTCTTTCATACTTTCATATACCCTTCAAAGGCACTGAACAGACCGACAGACAGACATACCGACAGGCATCCAGTCAGTCAGTCAGCTGTGCTGGCGGATAGCGGTGTCCGCATGCGTAGCTTCGTGGTCGTATGTAAGGTTGCGGGCCTGTCCTCTTCCACTAGCAAAAGAAGTGAATGTCCGTACGAGACGTTTTCATTACTAGTTCATGCTGCCTGCCGCCTGTCTATCTGTTCGTTCGCGTGGCAAGCAAAAGAGATACGAGGCCTCGATTCGTCACGCCGGGGGAATACGTCAAGGCACCTCGAGCGCGCACGAGCGCACATCCTAGCGTCGTCCCGCGTATTTGTCGTCGTAGGTCGTGGAACTATTCCACGTTTCATTTTTACTATATATATATATATATATATATATATCGGTTTAAGTAGTAGTAGTGTAAGAAGGCGAGGCACATGGATGGATGAAATATAATGACAATATATATATATATA
Source organism: Dermanyssus gallinae (assembly GCA_003439945.1). Classification (NCBI taxonomy): domain Eukaryota; kingdom Metazoa; phylum Arthropoda; class Arachnida; order Mesostigmata; family Dermanyssidae; genus Dermanyssus; species Dermanyssus gallinae. The sequence goes on from QVRM01005020.1 coordinate 104,141, forward strand.
TATATATATATATATATATATGCCATCATATTCCACCCACCCATGTGCCTCGCCATCTTACACTACTACTGCTTAAACCGATAACAACAATACACACTTCTAATAACAAACTCTAAGACGAGCACGATCAGCAATAGTGTGGAAATATATTTCGATACTTGCTAAACTTTACTGATATATGTTTTTTTTTTCAATATAAAGTCATGCAAAGTTGCGTAGTAGAATAGTTATGCGCAAAATGAAAAACGATTTGCAGCCTACTAGGCCAAAGTTAACGGTACTTACTTTGCGTCAAGCTTATAGTGAGACCGGTATAACTATTTGACAGTGAAAATATTAATTGCCAATTGTGTAAGTACACCAACGCGGTGTGCAAAAGCTTATAACCTTTATTTACAGTCAACAGTGTTGCAAAAATATACATATAGAAACACAACCCCAAGGCTCGAATGTATATATATATATATATATATATGTATATAGTTCTTTGGGCAAAAATACCTGGCCTTATGGGTTAACTTTGGCTAAGAATAGATATAACTTTTATAACAAGAAACTTGAAACGTGTACTCGGCCAACTGGAGAGAGAGACCGATCCGCAGGACTGGCTATACGCACTCTACAAAACGGGGAAAACAAAAAAAAATATACATATATATATCATTTTTTGACAAAAAACCCGGTCGTATGAGTTAAATTTGGCTGAGAAGATATACTGCATCTTCAACAAAAAACTCGAAACGTGTACTCGGCCGACCGGAGGGGACCGGACTGCAGAAATGACTCTACGCACTCAACAAAAACCCCAAAAAAATATATATGGGGCAAAATACCCGGCCTTTAGCCGGTTAACTTTGGCTGAGAAAATATATTAACCTCTTTCAACAAGAAACTCGAACCCTGTACTCGGCCGACCAAACCGCAGGCCAGACTACAGTCTGACTATAGGCACTCCAAATCGGGGTCGAGTATCGTCATCGCGTTGCCGACCAGATGAAGGCTGCCCGTGATAAGCACTGAGATCTTTCTGTGTTCTAGCTGCTGTTCGTCGGCGATATGCTTGACCTTCTTGAGCGCGTCGGCGACGCAGTCGAAGGCGTGCGTCTCGATCTTGTGGTGGTGGTGGTGGTCGCTGCTGCTGCTGTTGTTGCTGTTGCTGCCGCCGCCGCTGCCGCAAAGCTGCATGAACGTCTGCTCGATCGTGGCCACCCTGTCGCGGTCCTTGTTTAGGTCGACGGTGAAGTTGGAGTTGTCGCTCGAGAGCGCCGACTGCACAAACGTCCGCGTCGGCGTGAAGATGACGACGTCGAAGCCGAGCCGATGCAGGCACGCCAACAGCGGCTTGGGATCGCGGTCGCCCGTGCACGCGAACACGAGCACACGAAGCCGTCGCGACGAGCCCGCCGACGACTGGTGGCACTGGCCGAACCATCGGACGCACTCCTCCATCGACTCGAGCGTGTGGGCGCCGTCCAAGAAGTACGTGACGCCGCCGCGCGTCAGCCGCTGACAGCGGCCCGGCCACCGGCACGCCTCGAGGCCCTGCACGCTCTCGAGCGGCAACGCGAACGGGCGGGCCAGCGTCATCGTCGACTGGCCGTACGCGAACGTGTGCATGTCGTCGCGAATCGACACGCCCCAGTCGACCTCGGGAAAGCGGAACGGGTCGTTCTTCTTGATCCAGAAGTGGGCCAGCTGGAGGGCGAGCGACGCGTTCTCCAGCTGCACCTTGCCCGGTATGCCGAGCTGCACGTGGTGGCCGGCCGTGTCGTAGAGCTGCAGCGAGGGCACCGTGTACAGGTGGCAGCGCCGCTCGACGGCCTTGTTCTGCAGCACCTTCATAGCGTCCGGGTGCTGGCTGGCGGTGAACGCCGGCACGAGAAACTTCATGATGCCGGCCTTGTGCCAGGCGATCTGCTCGATCGTGTTGCCGAGCAGCCGCGTGTGGTCGAGGCCGAGCGACGTGATGCCGACGACGCTCGGCTGGTCGATGACGTTCGTCCAGTCGTACTCGCCGCCGATGCCCACCTCCATGACGGCGACGTGCACCTTTTCGTGCACGAACACGCGGAACGCCATCATCGTGAGGAAGGCGAAGTACATTGGCACGCGCTCGCCCGACCGCCGCTCGAAGTCGCTCAGCGTGTCGTACGTGTCCCAGAAGTGTTTGGCGAACAGCTCCTTCGAGATGGGCGCGCCGTTGATTCGGATGCGCTCGCGGACGGCGACGAGGTGCGGCGACGAGTAGAAGCCCGTCTTGTAGCCGTACGCGCGGAGAATCGACTCGGTGAACGCGCACGTCGAGCCTTTGCCCTTGGTGCCGGCCAGATGGATGACGCGCAGCGCTGTCAGGTGTTTCTGCTCGATGCCGAGCTCGTGCAGGTAGCTCGTGCTTCGTGTGTACATGAGGGGCGCGCTCACCTGCCGCGTCTTGAGCGAGTCCTCGATCGCGGCCGAGTTGCTCTGCAGACGGTTGAGCTGAGCGACGGCATCTTCGTAGCTGCGCGACGAACACATTGGGGTGGTGGCCGCCGCCTGTCCGAGCCGCAATGAGAAGTTTCGCTCCTGCTGCTGCTGTCGTTGATGCAGTTGATGCTGTCGCTGATGCTGCTGCTGTTGACGACCAACACCAACACTAACACCACCACCACGACCACTACCACCACTGTTACTACCACCACTGCTACTACTACTACTACTATAACGAGAAGCCACTCGGATTGCGGATCGAACCGCGTTGCGCCACTCAGGAGTGGCCTGTGCCAACAACACCCTAGACCCACCACTGCCGGCACCGTGTTGACGAAACCAACGGCGCAACAGCCGTATCACGGCGCCACGTATAGCGATCCCCATGAGCGACACCGACCCGCCGCCGAGTGATCGAGTGACGGCGAGGGAACATGCGCGACAGCTCTCCTAACGATTATGAGTATGATGATGCTGCTGCTGCTGATGTTAAACTGGTGATGATGATGATGATGCGTGTGGTGATGACGATGATGATAGCGACGGTTGTTGATAGTGATGATGATGATGATGACGACGATGGTTGTTGATAGTGATGATGATGAATGACTGACGATGGTTGTTAATAGTGATGATGATGATGATGATAATGATGACGATGGATGTTAATAGTGATGATGATGATGTTGATGACGATAATGATAATGGGACTACCACTCGCGTCTAGATCTTCTCGAGCGCGAATGCGGCCACTGCCACAGGGCAAGGCAGGAGACGTACTTATTGCTGTGGATGCCGATTTTGCCGGGGCCGCCGCCGCTCTTTGCCACTGGCCACGAATGCCATAGCCGACTGTTGTCGGCGGGCATCATCAACTTGCGGGCATCAACTCCGTGCCCAACATCACCATCACCACCACGACCACCATCGCTGACGCGGCTGTGGTTACGACGACGGCGACAATACACAACAATACACAAGAACAACTACAATGAAGGCGGCAGCAGCAGCAGCAGCAACAACGTCAACAACATCAACTCGACGACCTTGTCGTTAAGGAAAAATGCCTCACTCCTTCGTTAATTTGTTCGCTGATCCGCACGCTGGTTTAATAGTGGTCAGTGTCAGTAGTAGTAGAAGTAGTAGTTGCTGTTGTTGTTGTTGTTGTTGTTGTTGTTGTTGTTGTTGTAGTAAGATGTAAGTCAGTCGTCAACTGCTGTGCTGGCCTAGTGGCCTGCAACAATATAGCACACACACAACGAAAACAAACCGTCAATCAATAGAACCACGTATCGTAAGCAACAACGAAATAATAGGAGAAAATGGGAGCTACGCATGGTAATTGCCAGCAGCAAGCAGTAGCCGTGTTATCTGGTCTTTGTGAGAATATTACGTATGATGATGATAATGGTAATGAATGAGCATATCGTATGAGAATATCAAAAAGACAACAGAAAAACAACAACAACAACAACAACAACAACAACAACAACAACAACAACAACAACAACAACAAAGACTACAATAACACTGAAATGCCGCCACAAGAAGCTCGCAAAAAAGAAGAAAAGAACTGGCTTCCTGTGTTGTGTTGTTTGTTGATGTCGTCGTATTCTGTTGTTGGCTTGTTTCTTGGCGTTCTATTAATACTGCTACTAGCTGCTAAACTATGACGACGACGACAACGACGAAAAAACGACGAGACGTCACGTTGCTGGTTCGTCTTTTACTGACTATCGAAACAGTGGTATGACACTCTACCAGCATTAGCCTACTACTTACTAGTCTACGAGCTGCTGCTGCTGGAGAGACATGGAGCAACTGCTTTTACCGAGCAACCGAGGTGGGCCGGTGGAGGCTAAAGATCAACATACGAGCAAAACAACGACGCTGATAACCTAAGATCACGGCAAAAAACAACCTCCACTTTGAACGAAAGACATTTGTTGGTCATGTGGATGGCAAAGCTTATATATATATATATATATATATATATGATTATTTGTACTAACAGAAGCCCTAGTGGTTGCAGGAGTAGTGGTACTAGTTTGTACGTTGTACAAAGTCGGGCAAAAATGTTGTACTTTATGCTAATTTTCTCTAGTTTGTATAATTTTATTTTCTCCTACAAAAACATCTTTTTGTCTCGTAGTTTGTAGTAGTGAGTGACCGGTGCAATCCTCGAAGTCGAAGTATCTAGAATTATAAACATGTTTTAAGGAGGTTGTTTTTAATTCTAGACTATCCTCCGTCCCCTACGGGCCTGGAACTTGACCTGAGGTATATCTTCAATGCACCGAGGGCCGGACATGTTAAGATATCTGGGGTTTTCTCAACAGTCCTTGTAACAGCATAAGGACTGTTGGGAAAACCCTAGATATCTTAACATAGGTGCTTCATCTCCGATCCCAGCCGGAAAAGTTCTTCCACAAAAGTATAAAGACTAGTAGTTATTTGTAACAATTTAATATTTGTCCCATTAGTATTATACGAGCGTAGTCGCAGCAGCAGTGGAAGCGTCTTCTTACGAATGTGTGTCCATCTATCCATATCTGCGTATCTCTTTACTACATGTCTAACTGTGCGTGTGTGTGTGTGTGAGGGTATATGGCTGTATACACACACACACACACAGTTAGATAAATGGTTTATGTCGGTATGTTTATCTGTCTGTGTGTCCGGCCGGCTATCTTCGTGCATCGTCCTCTCTCTATCTACGTTTCTATCAGCCCCCGCCTACCCTTCTGGCTGTCCCAGTTATCTATGTATCTGGCTGTCGCATTTATCTACGCATCTGACTGTCCCATCTATCTATGTATCTGACTCTGTCCATTCATCGAGGAATCTGACCTTCCATTTATCTAGGTATCTGACCTTCCATTTATCTAGGTATCGAGCTGTCCATTTATCTATGCATGTATCTGACTGTCTATTTACCAGGGTATCTGGCTATCCATCTAGCTAGATATATCGCAGTTTATACAATACATCTAAGTATTTGGAAGTCCATTTATCTAGGTGTCTCGCTGTGCATTTATCTAGGTATCTGGATGTCCATGTATCACCTGGCTGTCCATCTAGCTAGATATATCGCAGTTTATACAATACTAAGTATTTGGCAGTCCATTTATCTAGGTATGTGGATGTCCATGTATTTAGGTATCTCGCCGTGCATTATCTAGGTATCTGGATGTTCATGTCTCTAGGTATCATGTTGTCTATTTATCTACGTATCTGGCTGTCCATCTACGTATATCTCTACCTCTCTATTTTTCTATCTATCTATCTATCAGTTTGCCGTATCGGGCCGGCCAAAGCTCACATACGACCTAACAGCGGTACAAACAGTGACAGGCGGACAACAGGCTGCACTAAACAACACTGACACTGTAGGTTCACCGGCACGAAACGCGAGTTGGTATGATGACGAGACAACGTCCTTTTTTTTCGTGCTTTTGCTTTCATCATGTGTCTATGCCGTGATGAGCGACCCTGTTGCTGCTGCTGCTGCTGCCACCGCCGCCGCTGCCGCCGCCAGCCCCCATGATCATCACCATTATAAGATATAAGATATACAATCGGCATCTTAACCATCTCCATCTGTGATTTCCCCGTCTCCCCCCACCTATTTACGTATCACTCCCTCATGACATGCAGCACCTACTACTACAACAACAACAACAGCAGCAGCAGCAACAGTAATAAGAACATCTTCAACAGCAACAACAGCAACAAAAATGACGACGACGACGATAAGGAGGTAGACTACAAGGAGACAAAGTACCACCAGCACCACCACCCACAGAGCGCGGCATGAGAGCAAATACAACGAGAGCAACACCCTCACATACTCCAACTCGCGTTATCATATCCATTCACGCTTCATACGCCACCGTCATATACCTTTATCATACACACGCCACGCAAACACAATCATATAGAAGAGCATCAAAATAAGAATCATACAGACGCATACAACGCACATTCAGTCACGCTTGCACGCGTCCGCAATGCGTATATATATATATATATATATATATATATATATATATATATATATATATAATATATATATATATATATATATATATAGAAATTGCTGAAAATATATTAGCCTACTTAACTAGCAGAAAACACATATAATGATTACTGTATCGGCGTGGCTCGTGTGACGGGGATATATATATATTCAAACTCAATGAGAAATTACTGAATTTAGTGAATTTAATAAATATGCCGTCCGGAGGCGACGGCCCCATTAAAAAAATATCTGTATCTGCATCCATGTATCTGTCCCTTGTCACGACCGGCCGGTGTCAACATCTTATACAAGCTACTCAATCACCGTCGGTCGCTTATCGTCATATCCGTCGGTACCGACCGTCATCGAGCAGCGCCATCATGGAGACTACTATCATTGACATCATCACCTCCACTATTATCTGTCTATCTATCTACCCTACGGTCGGCCAACCATCTTTAACGTATCATCTCCATGATAATCATCAATCGGTGCAGTTAGGTAGAATTTGTTCATATGGTCGAGCCTGGGGGGTGCATTCGTTTGCGCATCGCGACCAGAGGAGACAATTCACAGGTGCGCGGGTTCGATTTCCACCGTTGCACACTTGTATATTTATGGTGTCCGTCTTACGAAAATGTTGGCCCGAGTTTTGTTCATATGATAACTCGATGATTTCGTTCATTTTCAGCAAGCAAACGTTTGGTAAAACTGTCCCTAGAACGCAAGTAAACACATCATTACTATTTATGTGTATCGGGCTACAAAAACGTTTTTTTTTCCGATTTTGTCCGTAGAGAATCATTAAAAAAACCGAAAAAACGTTTTTTGTAGACCCAATACATGTATCACAATTTGGAATATACTAATTATGTAATAAATGAAAAATAGTCTTTTTTTAATGGTAGTTGTTATTATTGCTGATATTCTTTTATATATATATATATATATATATATATATATATATATATATATATTTTTTTTTTTTTTTACAAAATAATATTTCTAAAAAAAATAATTAATATTATTATTATACTTTCTGGTCTATTTATTTATCGGTCTATGCGCTCATGCATGTATGCATACATATATAGACAAAAGAAAAACTAACTCGCCCGGTACACCCGTTGTTGTTGCTGTTGTTGTTTTTGTTGCAAGAAATAATGAATGAAGAAATAATAGCAAACCATGATCATGATGTAAATGGTGATTATAGTCATGCTTCACTTTACCATCATCCTCAGCAGCAGCAGCAGTAGACTTACATGGAGAAGTTTACGCGCGCGCATCCACGTGAGCCCGCGCGAACGAGCCGTAGAGAGTGCCGGTTTGGAGCAGAACGACGGCAAGCGGAGCGAGCGAGAAGAACACCGCACTAACCGTCCACGTTAGAACGAACGAGAGATATCGAACGCGGCGAACCGCAGCAGAATCCGCAGGCGCAGTGATCTCGCGTCGCTCGACAGACGACGACGACGACGACTACGATGATCAGAGTCATCTATCAGCACTACCACCTGCATCATCGTCACACGAAAACGAAACACACGAAAATAACGACGTTACGGCGCATTACCGGCAAAAGAGAGTAGTGAGTGAGTGCTTCGATCATTCGACCCCAGTGACTTAGCCAGCCAGCCAGCGAACCAACTCTCCCTCATCGCGCGCCTTCATACTTGCTCGCCGGCTGGCGCAGCTGACGACGACCGTGTCGTCGTCTCGTTCACGTCAATGTTTGTAAACAACAGCAGATGACGGACAGACAGGGAGAACACACTGTCGATATTGTCGTACCAACGTCGGGGGGAAAAAACAGCGGGAGCTGGTCGGTCGCTCGGTCGAAATCACTTCAGCGGCTGGACGTCAGACGGTGGCAGACAAGCGGCGCTGCACCTCAGCACGATGTCCATCGAATGTGGGTTCCCAATTCCAACACGGACGACGCAATAGTTTGATTAGGAAGCATGCCAAAAGGCACCAAAAAACAATAGAATAGAACTCTTCGGTCCATTTGTTTCGTCATAAGAGACATACTGAGATTGACAATTCTTCTCCCGGTCAGCGTCTGCTGCGAGGATGACAGCTTGCCTTTCTTGTATTTTTTTTTAGAGAGAGTGCCTTTCTTGTATTGCTTCGTGTATAGGCGAGACGAGGACCACTTCTGCGAAGTGCGGCGGACCGCAGAAGCCGCATTGCCACCTTGTGTGTTGAGATCATTATTTAGACGTCACTGTCTGAACAGACCAAGCTAAAACTGACTGGTTTCGTGTGTGAAACTCAGTAATGCCCAGTAACGATGATTTGATAAAGAAAAGAAAATCGGTAGGGATAGAATTGTTTAGACCGGCAAGGACCGATCTCAGCTGTTGGCGGCAACAGCGAACATCAATTAATTCAACCAATCACTCAATCGATTAGACGGTATGTGGACGAACTTCGACCATAAACTGATTGTATAAACAAAAAAAACACGTCGTCCACAGTCTGTCTATCTTGCTGCACCTAACTTGGCCAAACAGAGAAAAGAAATCAACAGGGATATTGAGCAAGATGAGCGCCAACTTACTTTCTGAGTGTTGAGCGTGTCGGTTTAATGCTAATTTGCTACAAGTCCTCACTGTTTTGGTGGCGATATTGCTGCTGCTGCTGTTACCGTCGCCGCTGCAAAGTAGGGAGCTCGAATCCAAAACGCAATCAATAAAAGCGCGAGCAGTCCCTTGGTGACGATCGTTTTCCACCAGTCAGTCGAGCGGTGACACCGTCCATGTTATTTCTGCCATACAAAGTGATTGAATTCGAGGCGAATCGAATTACCATGTTCTGTTTCTTGGTCTTACATTATAGTGTACTCGCCTTAAATTTTTCCTCAGGCGGCAGCCATATTGAACATGTGCTGTTGTGAATAGAAGGCGTGCCACAGACGCTTCGTACATATTAACTTACTCGATACTTACTCATGATTAGGTCATTTCTGAGCTTTGTATAGTCTGATGCTTGCTACAGACATGTTTTGGCTTCGCGTCTATTTAACAGGAGCGCTATGTTGATTCGCCCTTTCTTTTTTCCTGCTATTAGTAGTACCGCATAGTATTGTATCGCGTCTTTTTCATTAACTGCTGTACCATACTAACTAGGCGTGGCTTCATCTAGCATTGCTAACAATTCTTCCGTCTCGGGTACCAGCCTCGCCTGGCTTGACAACAATCGGTAGCATGGAGCGTGACAACAAAATCGTTGTATATCGGTTCTCATTATGTTTATTTAAGTGATATAAGCTTTCATAGCTTCTTCGTGTAAATACAAGAAGTGCTGCCCGATAACGCATGGTATAGTGTATCTTAACGATACATCAGTGGTCTGCATTAATTTATCTTTTTGTACAGTGTATGTATGTACGCGAACGTTTACCTATTAAGTGAGATAGACGGGCATCCGACTTTTCAGTTACTTCAATTGCAGGTCGTTTGTGTCCACTGTGCTAACTCTCCATGGAAAACAGGCTAGATGCTAATGCATAGAAGTGCTAAGTAATTTTATATTTTTTATAATTCATCCACTTCGCTTTTATCTTTACTTGAATAAGTGTCTACGTGGGTGACTTATATTGTTTCGCTCAACGTATGAAATCAAAGCCAAACTATACCCTCTCTTATTAAACAAAGTTTCTAGTTTTTTACATCTAATCGTGGGTGCACAACCCAGATACGGCGGATACGTTGCTCACATGACTGTCATAATTGTGGTCGTTTGGCAGTATGATGTAATGCCAAGTAGCCACTTGGAAACAGTTATTGTTAATGACCTGCTTCAAAAAAAAAACGCTTGTGTGATTCAAATTGTACCTACGAACTATTAGCTTAGGCAACTTCCACGCCAAATACTAGAACTTTATATAACTTGGTATTGTATGTACAAAAGACAACGATAAACATACAAAAAATGGTATGTTTATCGTTGTCTGTAGTGTTCGTTTCGTTTCAATGGGTTGTTCTGAGGTGCTACAGGGGTCCAGTCACTAAAGGTGCATATTGCAAGCCACTTGCAGTCAAATATTTCTGAGAGTAATCTTTTCGTGTAGGGCAGTGATTAATGCGTATAGTTCGTTTTTCTACGTAACGACTACGACGGTCGGTCAAGTACCTATACGTAAAATGTATACGAGCTACATTTATTTTAAATAATGAGATTGTTAACCAACTGACAGTACCTCCGTAAACGAATCCCTGGTTTCGAGCCATACCGAGCAATGCGCCTATATTGAACGAAATTTACGCCTGTGGTCTTATTAGCTTGCGCCACAACAAATCATTAGTAACCCCCATTAAGATGCCCTGCAGCCCTAACATATCACGATTGTCGCAGTCTGTGACTTGGCAGTACGTGTGAGTAAACTTGTGTGGTTCAAACTCACTCCCTGTTTTTTGGCAGATTTGATCCGCATTTACGGCAGCTCTTCTTCCCAATTTTAGGAGTTGGTGTTTGTTAGCCAAGTTGTGCGACAAAGCGCAAAATTATCTAGATTGTTGCGAACCTATCTCGCAATAATAGAGATTCAGCAACAACCAACACATTAAGGCACCTTGTATTAAAGCAAAAGGCACTAAGTTGTCGTCCACTTGCTATGCTTATTCTGACGTTACAAGTTTAGCCTTGCTCGTAGAAGAAGTGCCGTGGTTTCTTGCAGCTGCCTATGCAGGTGCTCCCATTAGCGTGTTGGACGATATCGTATTTAAACAACTCGTATGCGAGAATATTGTGACCACGTTATTTAGAGTATGCTCAATTGAAGAAACTATACTGCTCGCGCCATCTGTCAAATTGAATCGGGGGTTTGCATAGGCAACAGGCGTCAACAGTGATCGGTTCTACTATTTCTGATGCGACGCGATACGAAAATCAGTTCTTGATCGCTCTGGAAGGTCTTGACTGGGTTCCGCATGTCCGATAGTATAAGAAACTTATCTATACTCTTATCCTGGCAAATAACACGCCAAAACGAAATTCTTGGTAGTATGGTAATAAAAATACACCTTACTTATTTTCGGTCCAACTCTCAGCTAACATTTAACGTCCATGAAAGAGCTCTTGCATTGCTTCACAAGACGGATCTCAATGAATACAAATGTGCAGCGGTGGGGATCGAACCCGTGCGCCCTTGTGTCCAGTCGCAAGGCACACGAGAATGTACCACGCCACCGGGCTCATAAAATACTAGTATGTATCAACTTAGTACGAATTGAGAGGCCTAGCACTAAGATTACCGTTCACAATTATAAAAACAGCTTTTCTTCACCTGTCGTAAAGATGCGGCTGATAGTTTGCGTTCATGCATCGACACCACTCGCTAGACTAATGCGTTGCATTGGTCATCAATGCTTCCGGTCTCTCTAGGCGGCCTAAGTATGCCGGACGCGGTCATGATGACAGAACCCGCAATCGTGTCATCATTAACTCAGGCTGCGAACTGGGTTAGGGTATTATTATATCACGATGGGTGGAAAGCTTAGAACGTAGAGCTACAAAAGCTGACCGACAATCGTCGTCTTTATTCACTCCCCTCAGAGCAGTTAGACAGCCCTTTTGCAGGAAAAGCGATTTGCAAGCTCGATTGATAAAGCCCCTATCGTAGCTGATAAAATTAGGCTTTGAACCGTTAGTAGTAATGGGTTAGAGCCTGGTTACATGCCCTACCCTTGCCACAAATAGGGACTCTGTTGGATGACGAGACGACGCGCATTAGTACAGGACTGCGTCTTTGTTGTCTTAATCGCTTTCCTGATTAAGGAGGATTGAGGAAGTCAGAGTGACCTGACGGGGTCACTCTGACTTCCTTTAGGCGTGGCCGCACGCCTGTTTGGGACGCAAGTGTAACCGACTCATTAGCCCTTTCGATGGTCGGTGCAAGTGCGGACCAAGCAAATCATGCTTCCAGGTTAGCAGAGGCTAACAAATGCAGAAAATGTTCTGGCGTTGGTTATCCACATCAATTTTGTCCGTTGGCTTTCGAGACAGTGGGAATACCAGGCCCTTTTACACTCAAGCTGAATCAGTGCATGGGCTAGAAGCCTTAACCTTTTGAGGGGAGACTCGAGAGCGCTAGAACTTTTGCGTCAGAGACTGCCGCTCAACATTCAACGAGAAAACGCAGCATCTGAGCGGGGCACATTCTTGAACTGAACTAATCCTGGGTTAGGGAACCCGTGACAATACGCTCACGCGGAGACAATTGTTCACTCCCAGGTGCTTACATAATAAAGTTATAAAATAAACATGCAACAAACATTTAGCAATACCAAAAAAAATACGAATTGGTTTTGCATTTCTATACATTTTAGTAAGCTCTTAAGTAGGATCACTTTTTGTGTTTCGCGCGGCTGTTCATTTTATGCGCATCTTACAAAATAAATCATTTTCAGCCAGTCAATCCAGTCCAAGAAATTTAAAAATGACTTCATTTTGAAGATTTTCTCGCCAACGCAGAGCTGCGCAACGGCCGGAATTAGATCTACTAAGGATCAGCACGGTGGAAGCCAGATGGGAATGATAAAGGCGCTGTGTGGGCCCAGGTTGTATGAGATTAGCCGTGCTATTTAGTGCCGCGCCCGGTAACCCTTGTCTTCAAGGGAAAGCGCAACAATAGCGTGGGTGATCCGAATTTCTATCGGGAAATCATCGGGAATTCTTCTGCAATAGCGCATTTTCTGCTAAACCGGGTGAAACAGGAACTATTTAGTATTTTCGGGGGTTACCTTGGAGCGGAAGCTAGATCACAGGTACGGACTTAGGGTATCTGAATAATATAAATATTTGTCCTAATGCATAGCTCGGGGTTTATGGAGAATAGAGAAAAAGCTGGTTAATTTAAGAGTGGGTAAAGGCAGCACACGAAGGGGACGGAATATATTATACGGTAGTACAGGGGGCAGCGGGCTGTTATCTAAGCGAGAGCAGATATGTTGGACGCGAGGGTGCAGCAGAACTGCTACGAAGAATTAGAAACAACAGTTTGACAGATATGCGGGAAGAGAGAGGAAACGGTAGATTATCTGGTAGGGAGTGTGAACGATTGCGGCGGACCAGGGATTTAGAGTTATATGGGGGCGCTAGGATTAGAGAAGGATGCAGAAAAGGCACAGGTCTAAATTACGAAGCAGAGGCTATCCCGATAGAAGGTGCTCAACGCACAAGCAAGAAAAACGGGGGAGTACAATATATCAAATCAATCAAAGAAACCACTCACAAGCGTTTTTTATTTAATTATGTATATCATTGTGATTCGGGGCGGTACAAAAATCTAAAAAAAGTCAAAGGTTTCAAGTATCGCTTACAAGTGGAGTCAAATATTTTCCGATCCGACCAACTCATCCACAGCAAAAATGAACAACACGCTTCACGTATCTATAGAGCGCATACTACTAAGCTGACATAATGCAATATATTCAAACTAAAATTTCACTACCAAATTATACCATATATATATATATATATATATATAATATATATATATATATATATCAGCTGTAACGACAATACGATCAAACACATTCTCGATAATTCGCGTCAACGAAAGAGCGCTTTATTGCTATACTTCTGCAGCAAGATATCGTGTAGGTATGTATGCCAGGCTGTGGTTGTCTGAGGTGATGAGATGAGGTATGGTTTGGTGTCAAAAGTTCAACTAGTTAACACAATTCTAAAACGACTGATGGTGCGCTAGCGTTGCCCTTGCACTGTGTATCTACATAAATTTACATGCGAACACGAAAGTCGCATCACAACGCAACACAAATCTGGTGCGACTATTAGTTACTCTCGGAGTATGTCTACCACACACACACGCACACGTAGTAGTGATTATCCTACGGTCATCCCTCGCAAAAGAAGGACTGTTAACTTTCCGTTTCATTCATACAGAGCTTTCGTATTCTCTGCTATTAGAAATGGTGTCCTGAAGTATAGTCCTCTAGACAGCCACCAGTGTGCATGGTTCGTGATTGGCGCAGTTACTGAGCTTCTCGACCCCGCGGTCCGTATCTCGCTCGTCTGTGACGACTGCCGCTTTATCACGGCTGCTGCTGCCTCTGCTGCTGTTGCTTCACAATGGGACCGCCAAAAACGTCGACTCTACGGCGGCCAGCACCCACGTTCCGGTTCGCCATCATCTACCCATGGAGCACCTTGTCGCTGCCACCACAGTTGCTGCTTCTGCTGTTGTTGCCGCCACTCTTGGACAGAGACGCGTCGTACTGATCAGCTACCACCCACCACCTCGGCCGCCGCTTGGAGCCCACCCGCCGCCTCTTCCGCCGCCGAAGCCGCCACTGCCAAAGCCGGCTCCACCGTGGCCGCCCCCATGACCGGTTCCACCGCCGTAGCCGCCCCCATGGCCGCCCCCATGACCGCCTCCGGCCGCATGCTTTATCTGAGCGGTGCCGGCTACCCGGGCAATGTACACCTTTGCCTGGCCGCCCCCGCCGCCTCCGCCGCCCCCGCCACTCTTTGACAGAATCTTGCCGCCTTGATCAATCGTGCGCACCTGATGAACCGTCTTGATGACGTGCGTCGGTCCGGCAATCGTCAGGGAGCCTCCGACCGCGCCCCCGTGGCCTCCGCTGCCACCGCCTCCACCTCCGCCCTTGGTAACGATAAGAACAGTCTGTCCGCCACCTCCGTGTCCACCTGCCATAGCCCAGAGCCACGCCGTACATGGCAGGAGGCGTCAAACAAGGTTGACATAGTGAAAAACAAATATTTTATGTTATATAACTTATGTTAGGTATTATATGAACCAACTTGTATACACTCTATTTGAATGAAGTAAATATGATTCGTCGATACAGTGACAAAAATGAAAATACTTCGTTTTCACCTAGCCAGAAAATTTGTCAATGAATAAGAATGAACACACTTTCGGCGTTTTTTCGGCATTCATTTTCTAGTAGTAGTTTCTTCTTTGCCGATATGTTTTTCATTCATATAAATGTTTGACTCTAAAAAGGCACTGAACGTGTGTCAAAGATTCCGTGAAACAGCGACAAAGTATGACCAAGTTATGATTGTTTTGCAGTATTTCGTAGTATGTTGGCAAGTAAATGACAAAGCATTGTGTTTGTCTTACCGGCTAAAATTCGGGATTTTTGGTAACCATCAAATAAAAATATCAAGTTACCAATACACTGTTTTGAACACGAGTAGGCTAGCTGCGAGCTTAATTAAATCCAGTTTTTACTAGATCGATTGATAGAGACATCGATCTAGACCGTTTAAAATACAGCTCAGGGATACGATTGCGACAAAGGACTGCTACCAAGCCATACGCTGACTGTATGATCGTGCAAACAGATGTGTCAGCCTGAGGTGGATCTAAATTAAGAAGCAAACGTTTGTCATCTGTCTTTTTAAGCTTTTTTGTGTCAGTCGTGCAACTTAAAGCAACCTCCTTAACAACTCTGTTTTTAATTCTAGTTGTGCAACTAAGTACACACACTGACTGTATTAGCAGTGGCAACTAGCGGCTATTAATAGCAGATGGCATTAGTCAGTTAAACAATAGAAATTGAGCGATTAGTGTAAATGATGAGCCGTGATTTATTGTACGAACACTTCCTTCAAAAACGAATGATTTGAGCATTTCCCTGCTATAGCTAATCGTGTATTAGGCATATTGGTTAAGTTAGGAATGTGTTTATGTAGTGCATAAAAGACGGCTTACCTCCACCGCCGTAGCCGCCGGCTCCATGACCTCCACCGAAGCCGCCTCCGTGTCCTCCACTAAAGCCGCCGCCACCCCCACCATGACCTTGAAACAAGTTTTAACATTAAAAAAATGTATCGTTGGGTAGACATCTACCTAAGTAGCTTAAGTTGCAATTATCGTCGAATAATCGTAATATATATATACATATAAACACAAAATGATTTTCGATATCCTAAATATAGGATGAAAAGAAACAAGAAGAACTTGTATACAAGATGTCGTGACACCACTTAGTGACTACAACTTTGGATAAGCTCTCGTACATGAGTTTGTTATTTTATATTTCGCAGCCTTATGAACCAGCGGTCAAAATGCGTCTCGTCTCGGGCGACATGATCTCCAAAAGCTTACAACATTCTTTGTGTATACATATACGAGGGCGGATCAGAAAGTTCTAACATTAAATTTGGGCGCCAGACCTAAATAATATATTTTAAAGTGGCGGCACTGTTATGAACCGCTTAGGGTGAGCAAGCGGTGTCCTGAAACACTGCGTATACGTGGTACCGTCGATTTCATGGCGGACGTGAAGTGATCAAAGATGACCCCCGTTAGGCCTTTGAAGTCAATAACAAACATAAAATACATTGAAAAGTCTGTGATATTTTACTTGAGAATTGCCACTTTTTATCAAGGAGATAGCTGAGGAATTGGAAATGTCGCATGGATCTGTTGTAACAGTCTTGACTAATATTTTATGCATCTGAAGACTGCAGCGAAGTTCGTTCCAAAAATGTTGAATTTCCAGCTAGCGAACGCCCGTCGGGAGATGTCCCCAAATCAGGTAGCAGATCATGGCTTACTTTCGAATATATTTCCACGACAAGGGAATTATCTTCCGGTTATATGGTCAATAAGGAATACTACCGTAAGGCGGAGACAAAAAATCGCACAAGCACTCGACTCGATCCCGAAAGATGCATTCAATTTTTTTCGTGAAGTGAGAGAAAAAGTGCATGTTTTTGTTGTTGCAGCTGCCGTGGTTGTCCTCGTCGTAATCTCTTGTTACTTAATATAACCGCAGTCTAGTGCGAGGCGAGTACTGTCCGGTACACGAGTGTGTTCACCGTTGTAATTTATGTGCTGACACGTACGGCCCGTAGACAACGCCTATAGATAGAACCTATGGATAAAGTCCGTAGATGAAACCTATCTGTACCCTTTAGTTTGATTTAAGATAGAGAAAGATAGGGATAGAGAGAAAGGGTGTGAAAGAGAAAGTGAGAAATGTACGTGCCGCCAGTCTGCACGTATGCTATGTTTACCTCCACCGTAGCCACCTCCACCGAAACCTCCTCCACCTCCGCCTCCGCCGAGAAAGCCGGCACTCGCGTAGACGGCGGTGACAGCCAACACTACGAACACTTTCATGCCACTGGCCCGGCCGGCGGCCCGAACTTAATCAGGGAACAAAGTTACGAGTCGCGTGGGGAGTTTTTCGCGTTCTCGGAGGCGATCGCGCCGTTTCACTTGCTTGAACAGCCACGACAACAACAACAGCAGCAACAAGAACTGAAAGACGGTTTCAGCTCCGCGCTTGGCGCTCTCCTTCTGATTTCTGGGCTTATCCGATACTGTAGTCGCTGTTGTTGTTGCTGCTATTGCTGCTACACTAGTGGCCAACAGCACAAGTTCTGCTGTTACGTCTTCGGGTTTTGCTGATGCCGTCCGTCGAAACTGCGGCGTCTGCGGTGCGTGCGCAAACGGCGTCGCATCGAAGCTCAAGCGCGCTTCGATCGCCTGTGCACCGGGTTGAAATACCCCACGATCGTGGGGATGGGGACGGTGGGGGAGCGCCGTGTGAGGGAGTCAAGTGAGGGCAAGACAGCGGGCGAAGGGCGAATTACCCCATTTCCCTTTCGACTTCGTGACCTTCTCTAGCTCGTCCGGAACTTCTTAACTGGTTAACATTATGATGATGATGGTTGTGATGGTCGTCGTTGTCATCGTCGTCCGTTCTTAGTCTGCACCGCCGCTGTCGTGATCGACGACATCGTGCTCACCGCCAGTGGCTTTCTTGGTGTTGCCTCAACTTTTCTGCGAAACTTCTGCAAAGAAGCAAGCTAACGACGCACCCCTGCAAGTTACGCACAAGTCAGATAAACAGCTGGCCGCCTGCCCTTTGCCTGCTGCTGATAGCTGTTGCTGCTCGGGGGGGGGGGGGGGGGGTCGCCATGTAGACGGAAGGTCGGCCGTGGGTCGTTGACGATGACAATGACGACACCAACGTCATCGTGGTACTGCGGTGCGACGAAGATACAGACAGGCCTTCACAGACGGCCCTGACTCTGGAGCCGTGACTCACTGAGCACTCACAACCACATGACCAACGACATACAGCGAAGCGATCATCGCCCCCCGATCACGTCGTTGAACAAAAGTCCTCCTTTGTTCACCCTCGACGCAGTTAAACAAGCTAGAGCCGAATTCCTAACTACAAGCTGATAGAAATAGGCATCTGATTTGGGCTTGGGATCGATGTGTAGCAGGGCAGGGAATGATGTGCGATTACCGTCATCACCATGCTGCAACAGCTGCAAACTAAATAGCCGAGACTAGAGTCAATAAATGCCCCGTTAAAAGCGTCGCTAGGCATTAGGGTAGCACATCAAGCGTCTTTCTAGCAGAAGCGCTAGGAAAGTCTTTGTAAGAGCTAGACTCTGTTGATGCATTCTGGCGTTAGCACAATAGATACCGCAGTGGAATACATCAATAAGTTCACCTGTTATCTATGAGTATGTAATGAGAATGACGGCATTGGCTTGATTGGACAATCTTCTTCAGGCTCTGTGGCGACGTCAGTCAGCCTAAGCAGTTATTGTTCGAAAAATGTCATTATTAATGAGTGTCTAAATGTTTACCTAAGGAACTGTTTCGCCTGAATAGATCCTACGCATTTTCAACAAGATCCTTGCAGTGGGTCGCGTCGTCGTTGCTACACGCCTGAACACGTACGATTCGCTATGGAATACGCTATTTAGACTCATTGGGGTCGGGGATATCTTCGTGTATATATTTTCGAAAACGCCTTATCTACCACACGACAAACAGATTGCCCGCTGAGAAAATTGTCGCTTCAAGGGTAGAACTGTATTCTTGTGTGCTTCATTATGATTTGTATTCTTCCAATAGAGGTTATCACAATAACGGGAATCCGAAAAGACTAGCGGGCGTAATTGTCAACTGTAATGATGTGGTCAACCCGCGACTCGCCATTGTTCTTTAAGGAAACCCGCAGCAATATTCGTATCGCTATAAACTGTTCCTAGATGATGTTGGCTATTGTTAAATGTACAAACACGTCACGCCATACAATTTCTGGGGCCTAGTATGGACAATGCCTACTGAACAAAAATACGCAGCTATCTAAGCATGTTTACTATCTCTTTTCTTTATGACTCTTAGTTAAAATTATAGCATATTTTGATATATAGTCATATAGAGAGATATATTCATGTATTAGATGTGTGTATATATATATATATCAACAATAACGACAATCATAAGACTTCTGTATCCAAATAAAAGGTCGACGATGCAAAAGTTTACCTGAGATAAAGCTTATATATGTTCTTAATAAAACTCGATTTTGTTGTGATATGTTTAACGGGCTTATTATGCTGTCATTCAGAAAAGGAAGGTAATAAGAAGAATGCTGCTTTACACCTACGTATGTGTAAGCCAACGTGTGAATAACCTGCTAATTATTAAAATGCCAATAAAATAATTGTGTATCTGGTTAAAGCGCCACCACCAGAATTGCGTTCTCGCTCACACGACTTCCCAGACGTAGCTCGGTCACAACACCCCAGAGACTACTCGAAGACCAAGATAAGGGCAGAAGTTAACAAATCCCAACGGTTGGCCGATGGAATCCGTCCGGCGGCGTCTGTGCAGACGCAGGCTTAAGCGAACACCAAGTTTGGGTCCAAACGAAGTCAGACTATGGTAATCATGCGGGGTATCGCACATTCAAGCGTGATTTCAGAGAGGGACTTCGAGAATGAACCAATCGTATTACCGCGACTGGGCAACTCCACGGTGTCGCAAACCCAAGCTGATGGTCACCTTGTTCCCGAAAACACAGATCTTCGCCGCTAGCCTCCGGATCGCGGATGAGCATGCAAGGGGCCTCACGAAACTATGCTTGTTTTCAAGAAGTACGGTAGAAGAAGGAGAAGAAAATTCCGACCCCGGAGATGAGCGGTCACCAATCGGAGTTGGCGCCAGCCCCTAGGACGGGAGACAGCAAATCTTGAAGGAGGCATGATAAGATCGAAATTTCCAGATGAGTTATGCGAACAAGCTTTTGTGGCAACCCACATTTATTTTCAAATGATAAATTATATTAAGTCCGCGAGCATGTATACGAATCTGTGACGTGAATTCGACGGAAGGCCAAGTACTCGCTTTATGAAAGTTGGCTTCACCATATCCAACTGCAAGAAATGCGTCAGTAACATGTTATAAAAAGGTCTTACCTCGAGACGAGAAAATTAGCCCGAGATAGCAAAGCTTCCCACGAACTGCACTTGCTCGCAGTTTATCTGCGCGTGCTCGTGGCCCACCATGCCGGAACTTTACAGCCTTTATTTTTGACAAACTTACTATGAGACCAATTTGCGATAATATCCATCAAGTGTGCAAAGCGCAGCCTGCAGGTCAGTGCGGATTCTGCTGAATGTTACTAGCTCATCAGCGTTGAGCAGGATCATGACTGTTAAGTCGCCCTTTCGCCATGCGTAGCAGATCTTTAGGTAACGTTATGAATAACAATGGGCTGAGGTAGTCACTTTGCTGATACTTAGTTGCCTGATCAGATGTGTCATGCTTGTACACACCATCATCGAGGATAATCTGGTTAGCCCTCAGAAGTGTGCTCAGTAGTGTAAGCATTCGTGATCCAAGTGCCAGCCTGCCTCAGCTTCTTCAAGACAATATCACGAGGTGCTATGTCGAAGGTAAGTCAATAAAAGTTTAAATCCGCGAACAAAGGAAGTGAGTATGCTTGAGAGTAGTTTGTAGACACAACTCCTGTTTTCATATCGGCCGCCATGCGAAGGGTTTTCTCTTCCCTTTGGGGTTACCTTGAGAAGGTGTTCGTACCACTTGGCTGGCAAAGTGCACTTAGAAAGGCATCTGTTAAAAAAAGACTGCCATATGGGCATGTCCCTGCCGAAAGAGTTAATTCCTCACAAGATATTTGCCAATATGTGTTGTTGTTTCGTATACGAGCGGAAGCATTAAAAATATTGACTTCGTCTAGACTAAACGGTTCATTAAGAGGCTCAGCAATGATATCTCGGGAGCTTCGAGCTCGTATTAAGTAGGAGTCTTGACAGGTACCGTATCTGCATGGATAAAAGCTGCGTGAAAGCGCCCAGGAGTTTTTCAAATGGTATTAGACAGTTCGTCAAAAACTTTTTTTTTTAACTTAATGAGGGTTGCATGGCAATGCACCATCTCCTTTTATTGAGACATCTGTGCTCCCCGTTTTTTTTTCGATTATGGTCGATGTTTAGTCCACTCCGGCATTCACCTTGTTTAAATTGGGAACCATGAAAACCAATTTAGGAGTGGCCAGTCTGGGTCTCGAACCCAGGCCTACCGAATGCAAGGCAAAGGCTTTTGCCACCAATCCATCTTGCTCGGCTTAAGCTGTAAGGCTGTTGTGTAACGAGGTGAGAGGCCGACAAAACTTGCTCGATCTCTTATTTGCCGTAGGGTCACTCAGCTTAGAGCAGTTGCGATTAGGCTCTTTTCGTTTTTGTTATACACGACATGGCTGGCTAGGTACAACTTCACAAATTGTGCAATTTCAGGAAAACTAAATGGTCGATTGAGAAACCGGACATACAGGTGCGTTTAGGAAGATAACAGGTCGGTGTGTTCTGAAACGTTCCTTTGTCGTTTCGACGACATTACACGCTGGCTAAAAGACGTCAAATGGTCATGTTGAGCCAAAGTTTGCAAAAATCGAGATCCTGTGGTGCCTTATAATGTTTTAGCTTTCGAGTTCAATAAATTAAATCTAACTATGGCCGTATCGACCATGCGCCATCTTGTTCAGAAAGACCTCAGGTACAATTGCTATATCATACAGATCATCAGACAAGTACTTTCTGAGGCCACGAAACTCAATAGAATTGCTCGAAGCCATTTGCTCATCACCTCTCTCTCTCAGGCGGGTGGCAGTAGGCTGTCTTCGTTTCTACTTGTCGAACAGCCAGCCCCAGTTTGAACAGGTTGGACTATTATGTATTTGGCGTGATCGAGCGACATGCTAAGAGAGTTGCTTACTGCCGCTATTATGAAAGCTTTTAAAAAAGCATCGATAAAGACCTTTTGACACGGCCGTGTAGTGCGGTTTAGACCCCGAATTGAAGAAGTGATCAGCGTGAGCAGGGGTTATATTGAGTAAAAATGTTTGCCAGGAGTTCCCCTGTCGGCTTACGCGAAAAGTGTTAAGTACAGGACGCAAAGAGAGGCGATAAAGTACGCGTCAATTTAGACGGTTGGCGCTGTATATATATATATATATATATATATATATATATATATATATATATATATATATATATATATATATATATATATATATACGTAATGGCAAACGTTTAATGTGTATATATGTATATATATATATATAAACACCCACAAAGAGTCAATGCCTCATAGCGTCAAGGTTCCTAGTTATTGGATGACATTGGAAACCGTAAGAATTGCATTGTCAATGAACGCAACGGTTTTCGCTGAATAGTAGTATGGTTAGCAGTAGCTAATGCTGCTGCTGCAGCTGGTGGTGGCTGGTGTTTTTGTTTGCTTTGCCAACAGCATCTGCACGCTTAGTCAGTCGGTCTATAGGTCGGTTGGTCGGCCGTTTCTTGCAAGCTGGTCGCTAAGCTCCTAAGCTCCTGGATACGTCGTTGGTGGTAGATATGTTAACAGTGACAACAACAACAACAACAACAGCAACAGCAGCAACAACAGCAACAACAACAGCAGCAGCAACAACAAAAAGAAAACGATGATTGACCGACCGATGAAGAATGTATCGACCGGCAAGCGGTCGAGCTTCGACAGCGACAAACGATGATGACGGCTATATGACGGCTATATATGATATATACATCTATAGCCACACATGCCCTCTTCTCTCTCTCTCTCTCTCCTCCCCCTCTAGCCCCCCTTCACCTCACTTTTCTCTATGTCTGTTTCGCCCTTTGTGTTGTTGACGATCTATATGATATCTAGGCTGCGGCCATGCTTATCCAAGGCGGGGCGGGGGGGGGGGGGGAGAAATGAGGTGCCTGCGAAAAGAAGAGGTGCATGCGTGGAAGCTGTAGTATACCAGCTGCAGACGTCAGCCAGTCAATCAGACAGACAGACAGATAGAAGCCAGATTACTTCCATCCTGACGGAATGAACGGACGGACGGGTGGAATTGGCCTTCAACGACTGTCCATGCGCACGTAAAAACGGCAAGTCCGATCAATACGCACACCGGTCTAGTCGCGCACGAGAATCGATACGAAATGTAGTGGATCGCTTACGAAACACTCACCTTTTGTTTAAAATCACTCACTGGCGGCAAAATGGCGTCAAATGGATGAACGCGGAGCGATGGACGCCGTCACCGCCGCTGCCTCTGTTGGCGTTGGTGTTCCTGAACTGAAGTGTAGGGGAGCTGTGACAGACACAGTCTAGGGACTATGGTAGGGGATCGAGCCCCCAGTCGCAGGCGTGGCGCATTCCCGTGCGCCTTGCGACCGGAGAAGACACATCCTATGTGCACGGGTTCAATCCCCCGCCGTTGCACATTTGGTTTTATGGGGTCCGTCGTACGAAGCAATGCAAAAGCGATTCCATGATGAACGCTAGATGTTGACTGAGAGTCAGCCTAAAAACGTTAAGACTAAGGTAGACGAGGTGACGTTCGGTGACGGACAACATAGGGCATGGAAGATTACGATAGCGACGTTAACTACGATCATTTTGAATAACAGTTTCCTCATGGCCAGCGACCAATCGTCAGTACTTGCCTTTGCATAGGTCGGAGTAACGGTCACCGGCCTCCAGATAACTTATATCAAGTGCTTAAACTCTGCGCCTACACACACAGCATCTTAACTAGATAGACTTTTGACGACTTGATATTGAGATATTGGTATGTTCGCTCTGCCCCTGCACCTCGAGTGTGAGACCAGTGACCTCAGTTTTCTTCTTCTCAGAGTTAAATGTTTAATTTCTTTATTTTTGATCTAAGATGTTTTGTCTGACAATTTTTTTAACTCGCCCTAGCCTTGAGCCAAACGTTTCAAATCCCTTACTGTCAGATTTCCTGAGAAACAGAGAAAGTACACTTCGAACAACCTTCTAGTTATGATCTTGTCAATCTTTTTTTTTGAACAAGATTATTTATTATATACACATTCACAACGATATGTTTCATACATTTACAAATATTTGCAAGGAGTTCATAGTAATTTAAACCTACTTCAGTTACCATTGTAACTCGGTAAAAAGTTGCAGCCGGAATGAAATTACTTTTGTTTACCTCTATGTGGGAGTCAATTTAAGAAGACTAGTGTACCCATCATTGACAGGGTACTAGGTGTGACTTTAAAATCTCTTTTAAGTTGTTTAAGGATTTCAAACAACGCAAGCTAACCAGAAGAGAGTTCCACTCTCTGACAGCTCGAACGCCAAAAGCTTGGCTGCCCTTGCTGCTTCGATGCATGCAAACCTTCAGTGTGACCGTGTTAAATACCCTGGTCTCTCTCGCCCCTCCAAGGCGATCAAGTTCTAGTATCTTCGGCCCAATCCCATGGATATTCTTAAAAATCACTATCAAGGTTAAATAGCGCATGGTACTTCCTATATCTAATATATTGTGTTGTTTTCTGTCTCGACTTGCCGATTCCTGAAACATACGAAGAAAGCGCCCCTGTGATCTTGTCTTCCATATGATAGTTTAGACGACCTCAATAGCGCGTCGACAGCAAAAAGCAGAAGTCTTTCGGCCAGGTTACATGAGTGGTGGTGTGTCGTCAATTTATCATGATGCTTCTACTGTAGAAACTCGTGCGTTAGAGGAAACCAAATTATTCATAATCATCTTCTACGTGTTGATTTAGTGCACTTTGAGATTTCGGTAAGGTAAGGAATAATAAATTGGCACTGTATATATCATGTATACAAATTGAGAATTACAAACTGGACACTGTAGACTTTATGATATTTTTGTATCATTGCATTAACAGGGTTCACATGGGTAACACTTTCCTTATCTGTTGCTGTTTTAGATGTATCTGGTCATCTGGGATTATCTCTCGTCGGCGCAACTCGAAAAACTCGAGCGGATTAAGCCTGCATTTCTGAAGCGAGCTCTAGGTCTGCATCGTACATCGCTGAACAGATACGTTTATCTGCTATGTGACACGCCGTTGCTTATAGAGGACCTAAAGCGTAGATTCAAACTCCCTTCCACTCCGGCCTACGCGCAATTTATCAGCTCTTGGGAGGGGGAAAATGGCGGAGATCGATCCTGATTTCTATAGCACGGGTGCGATTACCTCTGAAAGATGGAAACAGGCCGGACGAACGAACCTGACACACGTTCTTACGCGCTTTGCTGTTCATGGCTTTCATCACGTTTTATGCGGGACGGGGGGGGGGGGGTCATGCACCTGCAGATACATGTATCTGTATAAGATGTGGTGAAAGATGCCCCAGGTACCACGCGGCATCGTGTGCTGCGGTACCGTCGTTAAATAGCCTATTAGATGCGACTCGGCGCAGACAAGGTGCGGACGCGCAGGAGGTTAGCTTTAACCACTTTTAATATTTGTATACTTATTTGAAACGTTCATACAAGACAATTGTATTTTAAACCCACAAATAAATAAATCTTATTTTTTAGTTCTTCTGAGTTTTAGATGTATCTCACTATCACGGGATTTGTCGTACAGACTAAAATACCCAACTTAAAATTTGGTACCGTTCATACACACTCCTTAAGGATCTTCGAAACACGCTAATGCGCTTTGCAATCGCTGGAAGTTACACAAAATGACTGTACGCAGCCCAATTTTTGGGGTGAGGCTCTCGTGCCACCCACATGTACGTGTACCGAAAAAAGTAAAGGCATATGGTTCGAGTGAGCTTTCAGAGACGACTAAAAACGATATCAAGTGAGAGGGTAAAATATAGTAGAGAAAAGTCTATACACGTGTATATATATATATATATATATACGTATATATATATATACCTAGAGTAAACAGATGACAGAAGTATCACATCATTTTACGCGTTTTGCCAGCAGCTTAGATCGTCACGGCGCTTAATTGCGGGTGCGCTGCGTTTACAGTCTGCTCATAGGGACAAGATGGTCATAAACATCAGTTTATATATATATACATATATGTATGTATATATATATACATATATGTATGTATGTATATATATGTTATTGTTGACTACAGGCGTCTCTCTATGAAGGCGCCGAATGAATGCCATACGATTACCTGTTTGTTAGCTAACTCTCTGCAAAGCCATCGTCACTTTTCGTTTGAGTAAAAAAACAGCCACAACAACAGCACCAACGAAATCAACAACAGCAACAACAAAATCAACAACAACCACAACAACAACAACAACAACAACAACAACAAAAACAGTAGTAGTAGCAGGAACAGCAGCAGAAACAACAACAATAGGCCCAACTCCGTCTGATCTACAGTCGGCCTTCATTCGTTATTGTTCGTATCGTGGTTCGTTGGTGTTGTAACACGCAGAGTGATACCGCGAGCAGGGGGCACCGCAACGCAAAATTGCACTGTGGAATGTACTCACTAGTAGCTGTTTGTTCACAGCAATATCCCCTATCGCTCGTTCAATATTCCCTATCGCTCGTCCAATATCCCCTATCGCTCGTTCCCGCTTTCTTTCTCCCGCTTTTCTCTCCCGTCTTCCCCCCCCCCCCGTCTCTCTTTTCTTGCTCTCTCTCTCTCTCTCGGTCTGTTTGCCACCCCCGCTCTAGCCACCGACCGAATCTTCATCTTCTTTGTGTGAGCTGCTTAGTCGGTCAATTGTACCTGGGCCGCCAGGTGTACCAGCACTAGCTAGGCAGCAAAAGAGACGTGCCCTCATGGGGCATGCTATTGACACTGAACAGCTTCGTTGTCGTTAAGCTGGCCTGACGATCGCTATAGGCCGTGTGTTTGACACAACACACATCGTTGTTGACCTGTCAAATTTGTCAGCCAGCCACATTAGTAGTTACTGGAAAAGTCTAGATATTCTTGTGTTTGTCTCCTTTTCGTCGTCGTCGTCGTCGTCAACGCGATTGTCGTTGTCATCTTTAGCATCTACTGTCTCCTCGTGCGTGAACTGCTCGTTCGGGTCATGCTGGCGACACAAATTTCACATATGTACAGCGTATGCGCGCCATTGTTGTTGTTGTTGTTGCTTCTGCTGCTGTTGTTGTTGATTTTGTTATTGTTGGTGCTGTTGTTGTTCTCGTTGCTGCTGATGATCTTGCTTTTGATGTTGTTGCTGTAGATAGCTTCTTATCATTACCTGGATAGACTATGAAATCTTAAAAGCGGAACTCAAGCCACCCACGATACCCGGGAGAATGTCGGCCCCGAACTACACCGACTGACTTTCCTACGTTTACTTGCTTGTAGAAGACACAGGTACACTCTAGGCGTTTGTAAAACTAATGGGGCCCGATCAACTTCCTTGTTGCCACTGTATGTAACGGGAGCGAATTATTTACCACGCAGTGACGATAATGGCACTCCCATGCATTATACTCCAGTACTAAGACTACGAAATGCAAATCAGGCAGCAGTAGCAACGGCAACAATAGCAACAACAACAACAACTACACTTCATAACGACGGTAGTGAAAGCACAAGAACGTTAGTAATAACAACAACGACAACAATACCAGTAATTCTCTGACAAGGTACAAGCTGGGAAAACCCCGTATTCTTAAACTCTCAACAAGCAGCAATAATAGCGACTCCGTTATAAGTAAAATAAAATAACTTTGGTAAAGTAATCTCGAGAATACAGTACTGCGGCCACTCCCCGACAAAAGGCAAAAAGGACGACTGGATTTTAGTGGGTTTGTGAGTCCCCACACTACCGTGGCTTTAACAGCGACGCCCGGTGTGCATCACACATTTTACTAGTTACCTCCATAACAAAGAAAAAACCCAGGATATTAGGTTTCATGAAAATGGTTGGAAGTGTGGCTACACACAACGTAGGTAGATAACACCAGAATTTTTGTTATACTTAACGACCTTAAGTGTATGGCCAGCATGTAACCTTCGTACTACAACTTTGAAAACTATATTATATATATATATATATATATATATATATATATATATAGCAGAAGTTTGACTTGCGCTTGTAATAGAAGTACGTGTATAAATTCCTAACTAGACAATAGACATAGGTTTCCTCATCTTGCATCGAATAGAAATTCTAGCATTACTATTGTCATGACGATAACAGGCTGCCTTCGGCGTGGCATTTTCTCATCACCGTCATTAGACGTTACAAGACAATTTTCAGCGAGTGCGCCAGAAACTCATTTGGTTGCGTTGCCTCACTGGGCTGTGTTCCATCTATGAAAGGGTGGTCTTCAGCCATGTCTGTTCGGTGGATCCGCCTATCCCGGCAGTCTACGTCGTGAGTAATCTGCGTTGCCAGCTGATGGCCTCCAGTGCACGACGGGGACCGTTAGTAAAACAGGAACTTGAACTTACTATGGTAGCGCCAGTGGAAATCGCCAGCGTCGATAATGGCCTGCGTTGCTTCTGATGGTAGTTGCCCCCCAACCCCAGTGAAGGTAACAAAGTTATCCTATCTAAAGTAGTGAAGACTCAGTGACCCCAGTGAAGACTAACACGCAGCGCTTAACTTGTTATTATTGTTACGTTTGATGGCGTGGTCGTTGTTGGCGTTGTTGTTGTCGATGCTGCTATTAGTGCAGGTGCTGACATAAAAACGCCGACTTTTTACAGGGTTCCGCTTCCCCTAACCATGGATCATTTCGCAACAACTCTCGCATTCGGCGGCGGCGGCGGATTAGCGAATTGGCTACAGACAAAATTGCAAATGATGAAGGAAGTTGTGCCACAGTTTGATTCCCCACCGTATCGTTATCGACAGTTATATTACTAACGTCTGACCTCGCGGTACCGATGGAAGTGCTTAATAGCAGTGAATACATTCATTGTAGTAGCGAAGACAGGTAGGTATAATTTTATGTTATTTACTACATTGGATTCAACGTAACGTGGCACCCGCCCAGTAACGGGTGTATGTAGGCTTTGCATGGCTGAGCCGGGATAATATTGGCTTCGTATGGTTGAGCGAAGCTGTTTTATTCCATCTATTATGCCGTCTCGCGTAATTTCATCGAACTAACCTGGCCACGCTCCAGGCGGTGCCGCTTCCTACCAAGTCGTCGGCGACGAATATATCGTGCAGAAGCTGTTCTCATCATACGCTTTACTGGCGAACGGCAAGGCGGGGCTAACGGTGAAGCAATTTAAGTGCCCACTGTAATAATTCCACAAATGTGTGTATCTGTCTCCATCTCACAAACAACATATCTGCGAGTATTCGGTTCGTACTAAACGTTTCAAATAGTTAACGTTTCAAATGTGCATGACCGTGAGTACGAGTTTCTACAGCAGTACGAGATACGATATGACACACTTGAGTAAGACCTAGGCGGTTTTCATACACACAAAATGAGGCGGTCACGTATTCCCCAATACAAAGTCTGCATAAAACAGTACGTAGGTCATCCCGTAAATACAATATTTTTTGTTCATTTTCGTGTACACCACGTAGGATAGAGGCAAAGATTGCCTGCCGGAAGAATGCGATGCCGCACGACCTATCTTCAATCAAGGTCAGAAGACGTAGTCATGGTCAAACTAGACTTTCAAAAACGCTTTTAACAGCGTTCGACTTGACCATCTTCTAAGGGCTGTTGTCTCGCATGCGCCTGACCTATACCATTACATTGTGCAGGCATACAGAAATCCAACTCAACTGCTGTTGATGGACCACGTCATACTCTCAGCGTCGGGCTTGCACCAGGGCGACCCATTAGATCCTCCACTGTTTTGTCTTGCCATCAAGGAGCTGATAGACTCTCTCGAGTCCCCGCGTAATGTATGGTACTTGGATGATGGCGTGCTAGCTCGTGACCCTGTAACGATAGCCCGTGATATTCAGAAGGTACTGGATTTTGCAACGAAGAGCGGGTTATGCCTCAACCTACAAAAATGCGAACTCTTCGTGCCGGGATTATCAATATCCTACTCCTCCGTCAGACTGATAACCGACCTTCTTCCGGACTGTATCTGGACCAATAAGACTACCCTTGCCTTATTAGGCTTGCCACTTTTTGATGGCGGGAAGAAAGAACAGATATCTGATAGGGTGGAGATGTTAAAATCGTTCACAAGTCGTTTGGGTCTCTTGGGTGCACACATGGAATTGTTTTTATTAAAGTCCTGCTTCTCGACAGCATGGGTAAACCACTTGCTCCGTAAGATTGACTTAGCGCAATATATAAATATTTTAGAACAATTAAACACCCACACGTTGAAGTCACTGTCTTCCTTAGTCAACCTTAGTTCTTCAGAGGCAGCTCGCAGGCAAGCCCTTCTATCCGTGGCAAAAGTAGGCTAAGGCATTCCAGACGCTTTCTTAGTGATCCGCGGTGATCGCCTCAATGTCTTATGCCCGGCAAAGGGCGTCAAAGATACTAAATTTCCCACCGAACCTGTCGAACGGTTACGTACTGTACTAGATAATTCCAAGGAATGTCTCTTAGCACGCACTGGAGCAGCCTCTCCGGAGGATTCGATTTCCCAGACAAGCTGGACCGCGTCGTTGGAGGATTTACAGCTAGCCAATTTTCTCAATTCAGCAGAAGGCGAGATGGACAAAGCACGGCTTCGAGCAGCTTTATCTAGTAGTGCTGGTGCATAGCTCAATGCTCTTTCGAGTGCTCCCGTTGGAACCCTCTTAGATGACTTTGTCGTCAGGATCTGCGTTGGCTTTTGCCTTGGAATCCCTCTAGTCGAGGAACATGGCTGCAGCTGTGGTGAGAAGGTCTCACCTCTAGGTCACCATGGCTTATCCTGCATCCGCAGCTTAGGCCGTAATGACGAGACACGCTGCTTTGAATGATACCCTAACCCGCTCTATGGTCTTCTGGCTACCCTTGTATTCTCGCACCGCAGATTTGTATACAGACGACTCCCGTCGATCTGTTGGGATGACCCTAACAGCCTCTGAGGGCGGGAAGACACTCGGACGCTACCGTGACTGACTCTTTAGCACCTTCAATGGTCAGTCACGGCGGTACCCTGGTTTGTTATGCTGTTTCGCAGGCGGAAAGTATGCATCTATCGGAGACTCTATGGATTTTCGACCCTTTGCCTTTGAGACATTGCAGGGCCCAGGTAAAATTACTGAGGGAATTATTACTAAGTCGTCGGTCTTGCACACAAAGATATGCAAGTGTCTTAGATTGGCCACTGGGGACCTGCGCGCTGGTGAATTTTTCCGGCAAAGGCTGTCATTGGATACACAACGTGGTTACGCCACGGCGATGCTTAGCACCTTGTCCAGGTAGTCGACACCAGACCTGGAAATGTTCGTTCGTCTTCAAGGACCCGCGACGAGTCCTTCGACTTAACGCTTTTATAGTTGAGATATCGTTACGGCTAAGCGCGAAGAGCCAGAAGCGAAAATATAGTGATTGCCAAATATTTTCACCTTAATAGAAAGACGCGGCCGTCAATCGCGCATAGCCAATGGGTAAACATGGACCCTTCTTCCCGCCCTAACGTGGAAAAACTATGCCTACTGGCAGGTCTTAGGAAATCTGAACGAAACCAGGCAATTTCACGAAACTATTTGACCCAGTGTAAGGTCTTCTTTTGGACAAAATAATAATATTTCAGCAGAAACTGGGAAACAGTGTTTGTATTTTCGCTTAAAGGACCCTGAACGTTCGACAGAGAGAGTTACAAAAAAGTCTGTTGTGTCAAACTATTCGAAGAGACTATTGAACGGCTTAACAAGGGAGGGGGACCTGAGTACACCCACAAAAAGAAAACGAGGTTTATCAAGTCGTCACCAGTAGATGACGGGGGTGTTGAAATGCGCACGTCGGCATTGCCAGCAAACATCCCGCAGAGCCGAAAGGAGCAATTTTATCACGGCCATTCTGTCATCCACAATAGGCTTGGAAGTTTAGAAGCTCTATGGAGGCGATCTAATTACAATTGAACCTACAACCATAATAACTAAATAGAGGCAGAAAAGCTTTCGTAGGAATAAAAGAAAGAAGAGATGGGATCGGTACTAGCAGCAGGAAGAATAGTGGATATTAAAAACAGAATGGATGCCAATTGTCATTTCTTGCAGACTGGTTGCTGCCAATATCATGTGCTAACAAGAAGCCACACTTTCTTGCTCGACTGGTAGCCTTTTGCGTGCCTGCGAGCCTAGGTCTTCATGAGCTCGCCGAAATTTCGATATCAACACTTGAAGAGCCCTAGGACGCGTTTGAATTTTACGTTCGAGTTTTATAACTTACAAATTATAGCATCATTAAATACGTTCAGTAAAAATGCCAAAAAATCGCAATAAGGCCGATTATACAAGGTAACCCTTTTTGACAACATAAGCTTAGACTTAGTGATACACACACACATATATGTATATATATATATATACAGGTAGTTCAACAAGTTCTTAAAATGAAAACCAAGAATTTTCCAAATCTTGTTTTTAATTTTTTCTTATTCGATATACTCCCCGAGAAGCTCAATACACTTTTCCCACCGATATTTCAGAGCATTTATACCTCTTGAGTAAAATTCCGCGTCTTTAGACTGAAAATAGGCATTGACAGCAGTTGTAACCTCTTCATTGCTGGAAAAACGCTTTCCACCGAGACGATTCTTCAAATGTCCGAAGAGGAAATAATCAGAGGGGGCCAGGCCTGGAGAATAGGAAGGTTGTTCAATAAGTTCGAACCTCAGTTGGGCCCGTTTTGCCGATGCTTGCCGCGACTTGTGTGCGGGAGCATTGTCCTGGTGAAACAGGACAACCTTCTTCTGCAAAGCGGGCCGTTTTACGATGAGTTCTTGCTTCAGGCAGTCCAACAGTCTTGTATAATATTCTCCCGTGATCGTTTTACCGCTCTCAAGGTAGTCGACCAGAATTATTCCACGTTGGTCCCAAAAAACCGTAGCCATCATCTTTCCGGCCGATGCCGTTGTCCGCACCCTCTTCGGAGGTCCTTCACCAGGTGCACACCATTGGCGAGATGCTTCTTGGGTCTCGGGAGTGTAGTGATGGACCCAGCTTTCATCGACGGTCACGACGGATTTTTCGACATCTTGGCTAAATTTCGCTGTGAAGCGGAAACACGCGCGTCCTTTTGGCCTTGGTTGAGCAAATGCGGCACTCATTTTGATCTGGGTTTTTTCATCTTCAAGTTCTCGTGCAGGATGAAATTCACACTACCCAAACTTATCCCCAAGGCCTCCGATATCTCCTTAATGTTCACTCGCTTATTGCGGCAACGATTTTCTGCACTTTTTCCACGTTTTCCTCATCAGTTGCCGTTTTTGGGCGTCCTGAACGTAGTTCATCCTCGGTGTTCCTGCGACCTCTTTTTAACTCATTAATCCAGTTGGAAACAGTGGCAAAATATGGCGCAGAGTCATCGTACACCTCGTCTAACTCAGTTTTCACTTGGGTCGCATTCCAACTTTTAAAATAAAGACGCTTGATAACCACTCGAAACTTTTTTTCTCAATTTTTCAAAATCACGCCGATACGTTGCACGGGAAAAGCGATCAAACGAAATCGCAACGGCCAATCACCATAATAGTTTGACTGCTAGCAATCGGAAAGTTGCCGTTTCCAATAGCGATGAAAGCGCGAAAAAATTCGAATTCTGAAAAGCTCATTTTAAGAACTTGTTGAACTACCTGTATGTATATATATATATATATATATATACACATATATATATATATATATATATATATATATATATATATATATATATATATATATATATATACTTTAGTTTGTCATAATTCAAAATCAAATGGATTTTGCTTGTAGTTAATTGGCTTATGTTGTCTATATCCGGTATTTTCTAGGAACGTGAAGGCGCTTAGTCGCCGACGACATGGTATTACTAAAGTATGTACACTTTGCATCGAGAGCACATTTGGTTGCATCGTCTCAACTTTTGGTGTGCTTAGTAGCTTAGAGCGGGAACTCGATGCGCAGTATCACCACATCGAGTTCCCGGTTAGCACACGACACATCGCACTAGTGGTACTTGTTCGGTAAGGGCGCACAGGATCTGTGGTACTTGCGGCGTCCGTGCACGTGATCGCTCCTGCTAGCTTTTTCCTTCGAGGAGGAAGGAATACCGACTGCCATTTGTCTGTGCTCCTCTGCGTAATCCTCATCGCTTACTTGAATGAAACTAGGGTACGTGGGTGAAAATGTGATACGGAAAAGACGTCTGTTAGCAAGCGTAACGTGAACACACCACTAAGTGTGATTTGTGCTCACATGTGTAGGACTCGACCGGACAGCTGCACTGATGCTGAAGAGGCACATGCGTTTGCTTTATCTGCCAAGCAGAAATCAACAACAACAGTTTAATTTCGTAGGCTTCTTTAATCGGGTTACCCGATTTTAGCGTAGACGTTCGAGCCCGCCGGCGCAGTTAGCGCAGTCCGCACTGGCAAGTCCGTGCTCGAACGCTTGAGAGACATCCCGGCTATAGGCTGTATGAGAACAACATCGCAATGCATGTACAGTGATTTTGTAGTATGCTATATATATATATATATATATATATATATATATATATATATATATATATATATATATATATATATCTAGGGTGGGCAAGCAAGTAAACAATAAACTGTAAAATCTAGTAAAATCGTCATACTTGTGTTACTAGGGCACCAAAGATGATGCGGTTTGACTCGTTGTGTTCAGCGGAGGAAGAAGCCTGACTCTATCTTCTCAGTTGTCGTGAAATTAGAAAATAGGACCTATGCAGACGCTCTGCGTGCTCTTAGGTACAACACTGATCCAGCGACAACTGGAGTAGACGTTAAAAGAGCTTCACAAGAATAGCTTCAGGCGAAACCCGCCTGATTGTGCGAGTCACTACTAAATGAGTACATCGAGCGGAACGACCTTCCCAAAAGGCTCACTATGGACGGTGTACCTGAAAAATGTGTTCTCTCTGGATTCCGTATAGAAAACCCGACTGGCAACTACCCATGCATTTCTAAAGTACTCACAGAGAAAGCTCAAAAAAGAAATTTCGGTATCTCGGACCTCGGAAATGGGCTCAGTACTATAGTGCTCACGGTGGCTGAGTTTTAACCTTACGACCTGCAATTTTACTGCAGCGACTAAGCCAACATCATTGTTTAAAATTACGTATTTAACATGGATAGATCCTACGCCACCACGATGTAATGTCCGGCACACAGACAACGGGTCACACCTTCCGAGAAAACCAATTACATTTAAATACCGCAAAAAGCCTCTGCAGAGCATCTAGAAAATCTGATCTGGCGTTAAGTCGCGGCCGAAAATATTATAGAAGCCCTATTACTCTTTGAGCCCTCTATGACACAGTTTCTCTTTTATTACTACTTTACAGGAATATACGATATCCACCTTACAGGAATACGAGGACTGCGTCGAAGAACTAGACCTCAGTATAAGTATCTGCGGTCACCAAAAGGCGTTTGTGGAGGGACTATATTGCGGCCCATAGCTTTTGGGGAAGCAGCTCCTTCTAGAATGGGCGACCCGGACAGATCTAGAAGTCATTGATGCCCCAGAGGACACCTTTGACAATAGCAGACACGGATTCAACGTTAGATTTGACTTTTGCGTCAGAAGGATTAACTCTCGCTCTCGGAAAACCAGTCCGGTTTCCAAGGCGGACACTCGTACATTTGGCTGTAAGCAAAGTTCTAAGCATAGCGCCAATAGCAAAGCGGTCGCATTGTCTATCAATTCTTAGGCGTCAAAATGCATTACAGTTGACTTTGCGGGAATGCATTAACGATGACTTTGCTTATAAACAAATATATGTTCCCATATGAACAAAGCATCTGCCTACGAAGGCGTGGACGCAGTCTCAGCCGGGCTGGTCCAAGGATGCGTGCAGAGACTAACCTATGAGATATATATAACTTACAATGGAGTATTTAGACTCCCATATCCCCCGAGAGTTTACTCCGTCGTTTACGCAAGTGATCTGGCACTGCCCGTGACAGCCCGTAACGAGGACCTGCTTAAAGGAACAGCCAACAGAGCCCTGGCGGCTATCCGACAATACTTCTAACCCCCAGTCTTCGACTTGGCTTCGCAAGAGACGGAAAGCATTCTTCTAGCGTCACTTGCGGAGGCTTCCTGTGACAGCCTCCGTAAAAGTGGCGGAGGCTTTCACAGGAACACCTCATGTGCATTACGCAGCAAAAATGGTAAAAAATGGTAGCCAAAGCCTCAGCAGAGCTACGAAAAATCCTCCCGCGGACTAAATGAGCAACCGATGCGAGGCACAGCTACGAATGATGTAAGGCACTGCGCTGTTTCAAACCTTCAATTCAAAATAATTTGGGGTTTATTTACGATACCGCGTTTTTGCAATGCTTACGTTCTCTTAAACAAAAATATTTAAAATGTGTAAAAGCACCACCAATATCTATATAAGTGATCATGCCATCTAAGCGTCTTATGTAAGGTTAAGCCCAGATATTTGATAGTAGGGGAGAGTGTCACTTCCGTTCCATTAAACTTCAGCATCTATGTAAACCTGCGTAGCTTTTTGGGCAGAGCAAAACCATGTTAACCCATTTTTGGTTGAATTTATCATCAGACCGAGTTTTTAAACATAAGGACAGTTCAAAAGCATAGACGATGGTCCTACAAGACCCTTCTGTTGTGATCTTTTCAAAAATAATGTTAATTCAAATGATAAACATAAACTGTCATAGGATTGACCCTTGCGGCCGATTCCGATGTTAACTCTTTCTAAAGCGATTCAGAACAACCTACCTTAACTGCTTGCTGCCTTTCTGCTAGGTATGACCTAAAGCTAGCAGGTTTAGGTCATACCTAGTTTAGGTGTTGTAGAAACACCTAAAAAGACACCGAGGCACCGAGGTTGGTTGTTTCGGAAGGAACTCACGACCTCCTAATAGAGATGAACGAAGACAAGCTCCTATGGTGAGCGTATCCACGAAATCCAAACTGATTTCTCGAAACGAAACCAGTCGAGCTAAGATGCTCTTCGAATCTGCACTTAACCACCTTCTCAAATATAAGGTGAGGCTAATCCACTAAAGAAGTTGAACGGTAATTATTCGGATTTTTACGGTCGCCCCTTTTTTTTTAATAAGGTAATAGTTGTGGACAGCTTTAATCTTGCGGGAAATGCACCAGTAGTCAGGGAGCGGCTTAGAATATGCGTCAATAGACAAGCAAGAGAAACGGAGGACAGCGTTAGCAATCTAGAATCTAGAAAGCAATCTAAAATTCCTACAGCCCCAACTCACCAGAAAGCCTTAATGGATTGTAGCCCTCTCTGTACCTCTGGCATACTCACTAGAAAATATTCTGGAAATATATATATATATATATATATATATATATATATATATATATATATATATATATATATATATATATATATATAATAACATCCGACTGTTAAGGTCGAATCCCACACTACTTAAGTTAGAGACTTGTAGCGATAGTGTGCCCCTGCATTTAATATCTCGTCCACAAAAAAACATATGTATACGCACCTAGAAACATGTAATACTCCAAATTGAATACGCGCTTTGTATAGCTTTATATATCTTTATGTACTTTCTTTTTGTCTCAGGCCAGTGGTTGATTGGCCTGTACTATATCTAGGAAAAATAATAACAACAAATGTCTAACAGGATAAATTCCAAGAATAATAACATTTGGATAATGTGTGTATATTCATATATATGTGTGTATGTGTATATATAATATAGATGTATGTATATTTATGTATATATATAATATATGTTATAACAAAATTAACACCTTTGTCTTACTGCATTTCACTAGAGGCTACAGCTAGAACTGTTGATTCGCTACTTCACACACAGTGGGAGGAATCTGCTGCTCTACGCTGTTCAATCAAGGTGGTTTTTTTTTTACCGTTACTGTGTCGTCGTCATTGCTGTTGCCTGTGTGGTTTTTTTGCTGACGCTGATACTTGCGCATTACCCGTGAGTTAGTTCCAAAACCCGTGGTTAGTTCTAACCGTTGTGACTACGAAGTTGCTATCGAGTCTGAATTGGCTTCTGGTCGCTTCTTCTGTTGCTCGTTGTATCATCGATTATTTGTATTGCTTTTACTGTCGCAATTGATGTACTACGTGGGCTTCATTTGAAGTTGGAGTTGTGTGGAATGTGTGGACCCGTGAAGACGAGACCTCACTTTCGCTGACGCTAGTGTGGCTAATTCTCAACTAAAAATCACAACACTTGTTACGTCCTTCGCAATCAGGGCTCGTTCGTCGTCCCGGCCCGGACGACTTGACTAAAATTGATTGTTGTCGCCTCCACTATTGTTGTTGTTGTTGTTGTTGTTGTTTCCATCTTTGTTGTTGCCTCTGCTGCTGCAGCTGCCGCTAGCGTTTTGATGGTCATCAAAGAAGGCGTAGAAGAAACAGAGAGAGACCTAAAACTCACTAGTGCTATTGTTGTGAAAACAAATCCTTGTTTTGCATAAGCATCACTTGCTCTCTTTGTGATTGTTGTTAATGTTGTTGCTTGCGTGTTGTAGTTAAGACCGCATTGTTGCGGGGCTGATGTCGTTGTCATTGTTATTGCTGCTGTCGTCTTGTAGTCGTTATAGCTTTAACTAATGTTGTTATTTCGATAGTAGTTGCAATCACTTTTGTTGTTGCTGTTGTTATTGAGTGCTTTGTGCTTATTGTTGTTGCGATTGTTTAATTGTATGCTTAGTGGATGTTGGACTGGTTAAGAGGTTGTTGGTTGCACGTGTGAAGTCCAACTTTATTTCGCTCGTGTGTATCCGCCCTTGCTCCTTGAGTCGGTCTGAGACGGGAACGCCATAAAATTGCAAGAATTGATTTTTGCCGTGTTGTGTCTTTTGCGTTACGTAAAAGCGCTTTTTTTTGCGGCAGCAAAAACAACAGAAACAAGAGCATCAGCAGTAACAGCAGCGTAAGCGGCCACTGTAACCAGCTGAAACGTTATTTTTAACAACACATTATAATCTGTCGATCATGTATATATATATATATATATATATATTTATATATATGTATATATACATATATATATGTATATATATATATATATATATATATATATATATTTATATATATGTATATATACATATATATATGTATATATATATATATATATATATACGCATACGTGCATGGTCATAAAGTAACCAGGCGGTTTACGGTCGGGCTGACAGACCGTCGTATCATTGGGGGACGCCGATCTTGTTGGCAATCGCTCGTAGCACTTGCTGAAATGGCGGTGGTATGTCTTTTGGTGGCCTCAATTGTTGTGAATGCGGTGTGTGCAGAGTGAGTAGCGAGCGTGTAGAAAGGAACAAGGGCATCCGCCAGTAAGTAGAGCAGAAGTCGAAGAAGTCATGCTCCTTTTCAATTCAAGAGGTTTGTGTGGCCAGAACACGACCCCTAGATGCTCCTTCATTACTTCGTTAGCTCGACCTACTTAGTCACGAGCCGTTTGACGAATGTTGTCTTCTTTGTTATCGCCGATTGACCAGACCAGGATTATTTTGGTATATTCAGTTCGACGATCACTTCTTGTCTCGCTTTTATCTATCTGCGCTTCACACTGGGCGCCCCTTTGGGGTTCGTCCCTGTACCGGTGGAGCATGGTCGGTATGTACATATGTGCGCATGGCGTGGTTGCACACGTCTCTGTATGTCTTACTACTGTCCATCTCTATGTGTACATGTTTGTGGTGTCCATGTGCTAGGCCCATGTGCATGGTGTGAATGATGTCTATCTGTGGGTGGGTGGGTGGTTCTGTTGTATGCATGCACGTCTCAACGATGCATGCATACTTGCGTACAGTGTGCATCTTCTACCACCTCACGGGTTGCCACCCCAGTAGTTCGCTACAGCAGCCTATGAGTCAGTGAGACGTATATCGACTTGGCTCGTAAAACAACTAACTACTCGTTGCGTTCGTGAAGCTTCGGAAAGCGGCTAACCTAGGAAAATTTGTAGTAGTAGTAGTAATAATAGTAGTAGTAATTCGTAGATGTGTTTGTATGCTTACATGTATATACGTGTTTATATGTCTTCATATATATATATATATATATATATATATATATATATATATTTTAGGTCCACCGATCTTCTGGCACATCGCTGGGCCAAATACTGAAAGTTAGGAGCGGCTTGTTGGGGATTCGGGGGGACGGGAGGGGAAGAGGAGAAACACTTTGCTTTCGAGTCACAACGTTGCCGAGCAAACCGGTGGAGTAAATCGCCGACAGAGGACAGTGGCATCTGCCAATCGGCTCTCCACAAGCACTCCCATCACCATCAACACCACTAGTAGCGCAACTTCCATCTTTTTCGTCTATTTCGTCGTGTTGATGGGATCTTCGCACTCCATTTGCGTTAGCTTCGTTCTTCCTTGCCTAACGTGGTCAGCATCACGTTTATGCAAGACCATCCTCTGGCTGATTGGCCGACTTTGCGTCTGTTTTGTCATCTACGCCCCCTCACCCATATCGCAGCTCTGAGTTTGAACTCCTCGTTTCATGCCTTATAGGAACGCCGCATGTATATATATATATATATATATATATATATATATATATATATATATATTTATATACTACATACGTACATGCTGGCTTAGCTCAACGATCGTGAATAGCTTGTGTATAGCGTTGCTGCGCTGTGTGAAGTTGCATGGACTTGCTTGCTTGCTCATCTACGTTTGTTATTAGATCTGTGCTATTATGTCTCAGACTCGCATCGTCATATTGGGTGTACGAATCCAACGGCAAGCGAATGCGTTAGACCAACTACAGAATGGATGTTCTGAAGTACGATCTTACACAAACATCATACTGGCTTATGCGTCGTGGAGCTACTCGTGGCGATTACGGTGATGATGAGAATGGTCAGATTAATGATGATGATTATACAGATGACGGTGATAACAGCAATGGTCAGAACAACGATGATGATGATGATGATGATGACGTTTATGGTAATTATGATGATGTTGGCGAAGGCGACGACGACGACGGCAACAACGACGACGACCACCCCACAACAGCAACAGCGGCAACAATGGCGGCAGTGGCGATGTTAGTGCATTCAGCGTCGACTGCTTAGTTTAGTGACGACTTTCAGCCTGAGGGCTGTTCGATTCAGCTGTCGTTCGGGTAATGCCACGTAGTAGCAGGCAAGTAGGATTCGTACCACCCCAACAGAAGATCAGATCACGCTGATCAAGGTGGCTGATGCCGGTGGCGGCAATGCCCAACCTGGCTGGCCATCGGTGGTAATAGTTTGTAGATGTTAGTCAAGGGTCTTAGCCAACAAAAGAGACACGTAGATACAGAAGACAGAGACGCCGGCCGAGGAAGGTGTGGAGAAGCGCGGCTCACTAATCCGTTCGTTTCGTTCTAGCCGTCTAGCGATTCAATCAATTCACTTTTTTCGCTGCGCTGCTTCTTGACTGTTCGTGGTTGGCTGTAATGCCTGGCCAGCGACGCCTGCAGTACTGCTTAAAGGGGAGCGTGGCCTCGGCGGCTGTTGCTGCTGATCCTGCTTCTGCTCCTGATACTGAAGCTGACTGATCCCTGTGTGTCCGTCAAGGTCATTCAAGGGCAAGGCTATGCAGCGCTTGGTTTTCGCTACCCACCCGTCCGTTCGTCTCTTTCTCTTTGTGTTTTTCGGTCTCGTTTTCTCATGTATGTTATACTAGAAAAAAATGTCTATTGTGTGCATCACTTTAGTGGGGGTGGTGTACATTTGTCGTCTGCGTTATCAGCGTTATTGTCATTATTTCCTGATTGTTCAAGCAGTAGTAGAAATTGTTGTTGTTATTGTTGTGTTATTCTAATCATATGAGTATGAGCATTAATAGTAGAAACAGCAGTAGTGAAAATCGTAGCTTAATTTGGCGGATAGCGTAGCACTGTTTTTACTGCGTGTTGCGGGGCTGGGCAAGGAACATCTACTTTCGAACTGGAACTGTCTGTTTGTATTCGTGAAAACAGTGTAAGTTAAAGTGTTGTTAAGGCGAATATAGAATCCATCCGCCGAGAGGGTGAGGTTTCAAACAATCAAAATCCTTTCAACCTGCGTACGTTGCCTAGGACAGCAGCAAATGGTTACAGCGACCGAACTGTAAACATTACTGTACGATTTTCTCTCTCCAGTTCTACATTGAGGTGCGTAGTCAAAGTCTTCTATTGTTACTATTGCTCCTTTCATCATCAATGTGTGGCAGATATTTGACGTAGTGGTAGTAGTACAACCAGTACTAGTAGTATCATATTTAACTTGAACAGTAGCAGGTGATGTTGTTGTAGAAACCGCAGGCTCGTGAATAGCTACTTCTATTTTAGAGTTTTCAACTGATAACAATACTCAAATTTGCAGCTTAAGTGTTTTTTTTTCTAGTGTCGGAACCTTTCTTTTCTAGTGAGGAGTTGTTGTTGGTGTTGCTGTTTTTGCTGCAGTTGATGCTCTTCCTAGCGATGATGTTACAGAATGTTTAGCAACCACAGCAGCTGCAACACAATTAGGAAACAACAGCAGCAAAAGCAGTCGAACAGTGGTAAAGATTCTCCTGGCGATTTGGTTATATACGCTCTATGCGTATGATTATTATTACTACTATTAGTATTATCATAAATAACTTTCCACGCCGAGGAGACGAATACGGACGGGACAGTTTCTTCGTAATTTTTTTATTCTTCCAATACTGCTGCTGCTGCTGTTGTCCGATTTGTCTGCGCCACAGGCGCCAACGCAGTCCTAACAACGTTCTTCAACGGTTGTCTGTACGGGTCTCGGTTTGTACAACAATCACCGCAGATTTGTTTATGTCAGAAGTACAACGCGGTGATCATAATCTCAGCGATACAGCGTCGCTCTCCCGTCACCTCCAGTTGGTACTCGGCTTGTATCTTTGGCGCTTCGTGACCTCGAGCGTCGCACCGCTGCGCTGCAGGCACATTTTGTATCGTGTTTATGTATCTGTGTGGGTGTGCTTTGTATTGCGTCAGGGTTAGGATGGTTGTGCATAAGTTGTGCTTCTGCATTACACTATCATTACGCCATACACCGTCACCGCTGCTTACCGCCGTTTTCGATGTTTTCGGTCGTCGTTGTTGATGTTGTCGCCTCAGGTCGCATGTCGCCGACACGCCTCCATGTGTCTTGTCCGGTCTCTCCGGACGGCCATTTGTCCATAGTCCATTGTCCAGCTGCGTGCGTTTTTCTCTACATATACTTTATACGGTTTCTGCTCTACATTCTTCTTCCCGCTTAGGAAGGGTAACTTCTTTGTCAATGCCGATCACTTGTGTGTACAGGCGGATGATCATATAGGAAGAGGCGCTCTCTCAACTGTGCCCGTGTCTTTTCGAGCTTGTCCTACTAAAAAACGTTTTCTGTGCTACCGAGCGGACGAGTAGCTAGTGTGGCTCAACGTTTCCATGACTATTGCATGTTTGCCTATTTTGATTTTCATTTGTCTCTCCTTGTTCCTCTGTTGAAACCTACTTTGCTTACTTAAAGTAAACGTTGACCATATAAAGTTAACGTAAAGTAATCACTTTTACCACATATGTAGAACGCGTGTAAAACTGTCGCGTTCGTACACACCCTATCACCTGCGCCGCCTTGCCCAAGCCAGCTGGTTAGCTACCAATCCAAGCTACATCTAAAATTTCTCTACAAAGGCGGCGACGGACACAGAAAACCGTATGTTGCGCTTTGTGACACATTTCTCTCTTTTGCACTTTTTACTTCCACCCATTCCCTTTCTTCTGCGCGTTCCTTGCTTCAAGGTTTCCGAGTGTCTATTTCCGTTACCAGCGCCGCAGTCTCGTGATTTTCTCGCATAAATGCCATCTGTGCCTTTTGTGAGCCGTAGCTTATTCACCTTTTGCGAATCTCGATGTTCCGAGTTGCGCCCGCGCATGTCGTGGGGCCCCAGACGCGTTGGGGAATCGGTATAGCACAACATATATATAGTCCAAGCAACCAAAATTCGGATATTGTGGTTCGATTTGGCCTCTACTCGCTAACGCTGCTAGTTCGTTGTTAGTGTCTCGGGCTGGTCGCTGCCAATTTGATTTCGTCTCAAGTTGGTTCTGACGGTCATTATATGGACTTTACAACAGTGTAT
The DNA here is from genome assembly GCA_003439945.1 of Dermanyssus gallinae. Lineage (NCBI taxonomy): Eukaryota > Metazoa > Arthropoda > Arachnida > Mesostigmata > Dermanyssidae > Dermanyssus > Dermanyssus gallinae. Next base: position 148,963 of record QVRM01005020.1, read on the forward strand.
AGACTATCAAAGCATCAACGAACACACATTCATTCTCTTGCACTCTCTGGCTCCCTCTCATTCCGTTTCCCCCTCTCTCTCTTGCGTGCTTAATGACATTCCAGTCGCGAGTTTGACGCTCTAGCTTAACATGTACTGGAGTGCTGCACAGAGACACGTTGTTTGTTGGCTGTCGTTGGCACAGCAACTTCGATTGGGTGCCGACGTTGCATACAGATAGGGCAGGTATGATGCGTATTTGCATTGCCAATTTCGAAGTGTCATTTGCCCTTCTCTATCGGGTCGGGTCCGCAACGACATGCCACACGCTGCACATAGGCAATAACACGAAGACAAAGACAGATATTTATATATATATATATATATATAGAGAGAGGGAGAGAGAGAGAGAGAGAGGGGGGGAAGAGGAATTGGGCAGAATCGATCGGTTCCAGACGGCCGGTTAAAGCCGAAAGAACTGGACTAACAAATCAGAAGAATAGGCTGGCTTCGATGCACTACTGTACTCGTATGGCTGATACAGACGGCAATACCTCTCTCTTATGCATGCCATAAGCGGACAGACGAGGGCCGGGAGGGGCGCGGCTCGTAGGGCTATAAAAACGCGTCCTCCACTATCAAGTGGGCAGACCAGGCCAGGCCGGCCAGCAGCATGTTGACAAGGGGAGTTTGTTATGTATTGTGTATGCAGAAAGGTCCTCGGCGGCCTCTGCAAGCCTATCAAGATGGCGTGGTAAAACGGCATGTGTGTTGCCGATCCAACAGGCTATCGGGACCCGAGAACCGAGCCGCACCACGCCGCGGCGTCGGGTGACTACTCTCAATGTGGCCGTCGTCCGGTGTCGATCGAGCGGCTTCGTCGCCGGATGCTGGGGACACAGGACCACAATGGTATTGCCGCGCTATGAGGGCCAGCGATGGCGGTCGGATTTCCGGAGGTAGATCTGGCGGTAGATCCAACATAGCACGGGTACTGTCTATCCGTCGATGCACATGCAGCCGATGTTGTTATTCTTCTTCTTCGTGTTGCGTCGTGCGCTTTAAGGATTGCTCCATAATGCGATTTCAGCAACGGCAGCTGTAGTGTTCGCTACAGTAGCACACCACTGTTAGCGTAGGCTCACCTGTAACGCAGAATGGTTCGTCGAACAAGAGCGTAAAAGTATCCTCTACGAATGCCTGAAACGAAAGTATCCTCTACGAATGCTTCAAACACCACGATCGTACCGGCCATGGTCTTTCCATTCTCATCTGAAGGCTGTGTATATATATATATATATATGGCACAGAGTCACCGCGACCGTGTCAGTCGCTTGGGTCAAATTCCAATTCTTGAAAGAAAAACGCTTGATAACCGCTCGAAACTTCTTTCCAAAATCACGCTGATACGTTACACGGTTGTGTGACCCGTCCAATAGACGCAACACATGCGTGTAAAAACATCGTAACGTTTCCATTGCAAAATTCGACGACTGAGGAGCAGCGAGGTGTTATCAGGTTTCTGACTGCAGAAGATGTTTAACTAGTCGATAATCATCGCCAGATGGTGGCCACTGGAGGAACTTTCTATTCTTCTATTCAATTTTAATTGAATCCGACATGTCAGTGAGAAAGTTCCGCAAGTAACCGGATCATTACTGGTGATAAAAGTTTGTGCCATTACTTCGAGCCAGAAGCAAAGCAGGACAACATGGAACGCAAGTATGCGTCGTAGCCTCTCGCAAAAAAAAAATCACGACGACAAACTGAAAGACACAGTGGAGGACTGGGATTTGTCACAGCTGCAGGAATTATTGGTGTAGGGAATCCCTCAGCTTCTGAGACGGCGGGATTGCTGTGTGTAGTCCTATTTTTTATTACTTTTGAATAAAGATTTATTTATACCTACAGTGTCGTTTTGTACTCCCTCTCTCTCTCTCTCTCTCTCTATATATATATATATATATATATATATATATATATATATTATTACCTTTTATTACTTCACGCACATTTCGGCGTCGTATGATCGTCGTCGTCGTCGTCCGGGGCTTAGCTCCCGTTCCGTCAACTCCATATTCTTCCTTCACAAGGGAGAATCGTTGCTGATTCACTAGATCTTTCCTGCCCCGTGCTGTGGTGGGCTGGAGCGTTTGTTGGGCTACGATTACATCGTTTGAGCAGGTCCCGCCACGTCGATGAGCAGAGGCACGACGGTCTTTCTCGAGCGCACGCCGAACGCCTTCAGCGGAGACTTGGAACGCAGCTGCTTGAAGCTGCTAAGCAGGGCCATCTTCGTGCGAGCCGCCGAGTTGAGAAACGATCCGCCAACGGTGACCATGTGGTCGGCCGATATCAGCGGGATGCTTTGCGATGCGGCGAGCTTGTCGTCGGCCTTGTAGAACGCCGGCGCGGGCGGCTGGACATCGAGCAGCACTGCAACGCCTGCCGAAGGCATCATCGCTGCCGAGCGCTCGCGAAGCTCCATCGCCTCCTGGGCCTCCTCGCGCTCCGGAATCGGAAACAGCGGCAGCGGTTGCCGCACGTGGTAATTCCTGATCATCGACAACACAGGGGCACGTAGGCACATAAAGAGATAGATGCGACGTAGTAACACGTGGCAGATCGATAAACATCGATTATATATATATATATATATATATATATATATATATATATAGGCCTGTCTAGAGCCACTTCTGAACGAGGTCGGTCAAGATGAGTTTAAAAGCAACCTTACGAGAAACCGGCAGGTGCAACGCGGGAGAACAAGTGTTCTCAGCATGAGTGGGTTATCTCACAAATCCACTAAATCCGGGTTTCTTCCTACTGCCTTACGTTTGGAAGCGCATGGAATCTACGTATTTTCGGATGATGTGGATATTCGTCCCACGACACACAGTAGTCTGCATTTACGAACTGATGCGCGAAGATCCTGCCAGAGCTCTCAAATTGGCTCCACTAACCTGTCTCAAAAATGTCCCGGGATCCTACGTAAACGTTTAAACGGTCGTCGTCTTAACGTATCATCGTTGACTTCTTATGTGAGAAGGACGACTCTACAATAAGAAAGTACTATAATGAACACTCTTATACCCTGGTACGTCAATCCCAATGTCCACTACTCAGGATTCGCAGTGAAAAATACGTAATCGTTGATACGATGGCCAATTACACCGTTAGTCTTCTAAGCGCTAGAAAGACCCGGTTCGGTCACCATCAGAATACTACAGGCGACCTGTCTGGTTGACTGAGATGAGCCACTTGACACCATAGTCTAGTCCATTCCCAACTTCCGGATAAATACCGACAATATATATTTATCAGAGGAGTTCGCAGCAATACTTTATTAACTCAGATCTCCGTAGCCACCATTGTTTCGGGACAGGGCGGCGCTCCCTGCTACGGGGGGATAAACAGGCTGGCTGGTTGGCACGCGAACCAGAGTATCAGACGAGATCCAGCAAGTTTTTTTCTAAATAACCCACGCGGCGATGATAATCAATTGAGAACCGTTGCTGCTAGCTATTGCGGTGCTTTACAAGAAGTGACAATTAGATAGAATCAAAAAATGTAACGCTTAAATCGAGTATCTTACTTGAATTTTTCAAAACGGGTTGGTGGATGGTAGTGCTTCTGTACCCGAATCTCCGGCGCAACCCGATGGGATCGTCGACGAAACTCGGGAGGAGGTGCAATACGCACTTCCGTTGTCAAGGATATTGTTTCTGTAACGTATGGCGATGAGACAGCGAGCAACGAAAACAACGGTCAGTTAGTCCACTGACGTGCATTTACCTCATATGCTATCCTATGCACAGTAAAGTATAGGTCACTCTTGCTCTTTGCTAGCTGGAGCGCCTTCAAGAGCCAGAACTTGGCGAGGCGACGTCTTACAGCACGCGGCTTACCGGTTTCTGCCCTGTGATGACTGTTTTCGGTCTTTTCGTCTGCCGCGCCGCTCTTGTCGACTAGACCGTCGTCATCGAGCGCCAGGAGCAGCTCGTCTTCCTCATCAATAGCGTTGTCGAGGATACTCAACTGGCGGTCACCCTTCTGTGGGTCGACAAGTGTAAGCTTCGGTGGTGGAATGCTGGGTAGCGAATATCGTTCCGTTCGATACTCGAGCTTCTTGATAGGCTGAGTAGTGATGATCAAATGAGCTACTTCCTCTTCCTCCTCTTCCGGCGGAGTTATGCAGATCTCTGGCATCAGCGACAACCTGGCGCTTGCGTTGCTACTATTCTGGCGTTGGCTGGTCGCCGTACTGGTCACGGTGTTCCTTGGACTGCGTCTCTTGAGCTGCAACGACAACAGTTCATGGCTGCGTTAGGTCCAGTGGAAAAGCAATAACCGCAAAGATAAATTACTCTCACTAAAAGCCGGGGCCAGTTTTACCTGTTCCCCACCTGCCTTCTCTATAGCGTACGGGGGGGCCATTTACCAACTTAGTATGCATATCGGGTACTAGCGGCATTCCTAGATTAGCAATGCATCGTCGCTTATCGATTATAGTAATTTCTCGATCTATTTAAGTGCCACTAATTCGGATTGCAATCGGTCGTACGTGTTGTACAAGAAGCTAGAGTCTAATAGCTATCTTGTCCGCACAACACGCACTATACTAATCGGGACGCGCATATAATACCAATAGCGAATTTCGTACCAAATGAAGGTTGTAAATCTGCTTTTCGCTCTAGTTACCCCCACACTGCTGACACTCTGCGCTTTAGATGGATGCCATATACAGCTCTAAGAATAGCATCCGATTACGTGGTACCAGTGCATTCAAAACGAAAGGCTACTTTTATGCACACTTACAGGAGAGGGTGGCTTGTCGAGTCGGACAAGTGGAATCATTTCTAGCTCCTTTTCGGCAACGGCGTGAATTTTTCGCCTGTCCTTAGCAACGCCCTCGAGTCGGGCCGTGGCCGTTCGCCTGTTATACATATCTTTAGAATCTTTGAGCAGGGGCGGAGAAACGTTATTGTTTTCCTGTATGGTTCGCAGGTTGTCTACGATGATCGTCGGTGACAGCGGCTGAATTGGTGTGACGGGAGATCGCTTAAGGTCCTTCTTGCGCGGTGGCGTCGGTAGATGAGGCGTCTCTCCTGGAATTGTAATGCAAATCGAGTACATATGTTAATACCGCCGTAATGTTCTGAGCAAGCATTCCTGATACGTAATTGTAGAGAAAAAGAGCAGGGCACATATAGTTAGAAAAAAACTTGCCATAGACAGACTGGAGATGATTATGATGATCAGCTCAATATTCAATATTTCAATGCTCGTACGCACGAGCTTCTCAACGTCGCTGAAATTACACTATGTCACTGCACGGTGGGGCAAGTACATTCAGCAGAAATTATATACAAGTATGCACGTCCAGTTTGCTCAAATGTTTCATGCTTAGTGTGTGTGTATCAGTTACCTTTCAGTACAGGCTTTTTGCGCCGATCCTCCTTGAGCGGAGACGTTCGAGAAACCTTTTCTCCCTCCGGAACAATTAGCAGGTCTGTGACATCTGACGGCAGTGGAGCCGCCGCCACCTTATTTTTCCAGTTTCGATGAAATCTGCACTCCTGTCTCGTATACCTAGAACGATGATGAAGGAAGTGCATAACTAGTTTGATAAAGTGTGCACGTACTCTGTTGCAAATAACGAAGACGAAAAAAAAGAGTTTTTTTTGGGTGTGTGTATGAGCTGGTCTTATCTCAGACGAATCGTTAAACGAGTTTGGGCCGAATCATCAGGCTGAGAGGCGATAAATGAACGGTGGATGCGGTAGTTCCACGAAAAGCATGCGTTCTTGTTCAAATTGCTTAAACTTGACTCTCTTCTTCTCTGCATCTTACTCAATTTACACCGTTGAAACTCTTTCCGTTCTGACGGGCAGACCGAATGGGCGTGATACGTACGGTTTCGCCGGCTGCGACTTCTCGTAGTCCTCCGGTGTGAGAAACGGCGAGCGTCCAAAGCCCTCCGGGTCGATAGCGCCCGGTTGGCGCATCAAGCACGCCCGCGTGTTGGCCAGATGCGGCGTGTGGCTGGCCGGCGTTGCGAAGCCGCCCGTCGTCTGCTTCAGCCGGATGATCTTCGTCCGGCAAATGACGCAGCGGAGGGGCAGCATCCTCTGCGACACAGCCATCTGGATCGTCTTTACGAAGCACTTTCGGCATACGACGCGATGGCCGCATGGGAACGTCTGCATCGTTGCTTTCGCTCCCACACAGATGACACACTTCAACGTACGAAAAGCTACAGATGTTAGCCACAGCATTCGAAGTGTTAGCGCCTCCATGGTTACTGCTTGCCTAACGGCAGTTGACGAATACATATATATATATATATATATATATATATACATATAGCGAAAACTGCACGCACATAAGCGGTCTGACAGAATCAACGAGAAAAACAATAGTACAATATTGAAGGCAGAACTGGTGGCAGCAGCATTAGAAGCCATTACATGAAAAATATACATAACAACAAAACGAATTTAGAATAAAAGCGCAAAATACTAAGGTTACTAATTATTAACATTTACTAAATTCAAGGTGACGCTCAAGATCTGTTGTTTCGTGTGTCCATATGGCTAGCTAGTATTGCACATGTAGGTGCTAATAATATAACATTAGGGAAGCTATGATGCTAAATAAAGCTAACAAATATATATATATATATATATATATATATATATATATATATATATATATATATATATATATATATCAGCATTGGATGTTACTGCTGAGCGAGAGACGTAGCCTGAGGGCAAGACTATTTATTAGCTTAACACAGTGTGGCAGAGTCGATAAGTAGGTATCACCGGAGGCTATCTGCAGAATAAGCTTTTTGCTAATATAGGAAAAGGAAAAGCCAGGAAGCTTTAGCCTTCACTTGGAAGTAGATTAAATCACGATTAACGAAGTTGTCGGATGCCTAAACTTTTCTGGGCTGACTCTCAGCTAGCTGAAAACATCGCCATTGTGCTCCAAAACATAGGTTTGGCGATGTGCCTCTCAACTGGGTCCTTCGCATCTAGACCACCGAGAAGTTTTGCGTGATTCACGAAAAGCCTTTGCATGTGCTATACATGGTAGTCTGCTGTGGCCTATGATTCAAAGGAATCTCAGGACCCTATATTCTTACTACGCGGTGAATGGCGAACGCTATCGCAGCGTGAGCATTAATTGTTCCTGGCCGAATTTGGAATAAATTCTGGTTCCAACAAGATTGTGTAACAGCCACACAAAGAGACGACAATTGAGCTTTTGATAAAGTGCCTCAGAGAGACAATCATAGTAATTATGAAAAATACATTAATTGGTCATCAAGATCTTGCGATTAATTGCCGTTTAATTTTTTCCTGTGGGTATTTTGAAATGTAAAGTAATAATCATAAGCTAATAATTTCACAATCATAAGCGAACTAAATATCAACATTGCAGCGTGCTTCAGCGACTACTCATATAAAAAACATGCAAAAATTGGTGTTCCGTAAACAGCTTCAAAAAAACCACAGCACTTATTGAAAATTATAATATGTGTGTTTTACAACAAAAATAAAATACTTTTAAAACAACGTAAAAACACTCTTGTTATTACGTTATTTTAAATATCTCGGGTTATTTTGCGAACACCATGTATATATATATATATATATATTATTTTAATTTTATTTATGTGTACATGGCTTAACTTACCTCTTCATCCTGCGAGCCTGCGAGCTCAGGTTCATGCTCATCCAGTTTATTAAGCAGTTTGTCCTGTAAAATATAACAAACGAGTTTTTGATAAATCTATACATATCACATTATCTGAACGATTGTTAGCGGGCCGCCTTGACGTTCAACGATATTGCACGATAATCACAAAAGGCAATGCAAGTGTAACCTTATCGGAAGCCGTGAATACAATGCAGTGGGCCACGTTAGCATTTACCACGTAGCGTATTAGAGTGAACTTATACAGCAAATTCGACTGACACACAAAGTAGGGCGAAGTTAGAACGAAGCGTGGTGCGGTGTCGTACGTTGGCTTATTTTATCACATATATATATATATATCGTTTAAGGCGAGCACTGCCGAGTGTGCAAATGTATTGTAAATGATTAATATATCATCGCAATATTTATATATATATATATATATATATATATATATATATATATATATATATATAAAGAAAAGACATGGCAGTGCCTCACACAGTTGCAGTATTTAGCCGAGCGCCCACTTTGTAAGCGTGCGATATCCTGTGGAAGGCAAACGTAGCGTAAATAATAAATGAGAAAATCGGAGCGAAGTGATTCGCTAGTAGTGGAGTAAATTAGTAGTGTTCAGCGTGCTGCGGGTCAGTGCAGATTTCCAGCGTTTGTATTCGCGTGAAGTCGCGAGTGGCGAGTGTTGGCAGCGTTGCGAGGCTGTCGATAGCCGTGGTGAGCTCTCGAAAATCATACCGCCTTATCGAGGATGAGTTTGATGTTCTTGTCGAGGTCGCGATCCTCGTGCGAGTCCTTCTCCTTCTTGTCCTTGCTCAGCGAACGCCACCGCCGTAGAAAGTTCCACCTTGGGACTTTCGAGTCATTAGGCTTCGTCTTTTTAGGCGGGTCGCCGAGCGTGTCCTGCGATGATTTAACACTTTTCGGCGAGTCATTAGTTCCCAACTGAGTGTAGTCTTGTGGCACTCGGTGACAGCACGACGAAAACAGGGCAGAGTTTAGTGACGGCATTCCGTTCCTGAACCGTAACAACAAGCACCTGGCAGGTCAATTCTGGCAGACTCCGACTCACACGGCTGGTAAATGTCAGGGACAGACGATGCTGCGGTGCAGGCACTCCGTCCAACGACGAATGGAACGCGTTTGTTGCACAGGCTGCTCGGGCAGCAGGGAGATGGCACACATACACACCACGTCAATGTATGTGTGGCGTTATGTAGATGTATACGCCTTCACAGAATTTGGCTGGGTCCTACATGTTGGTTGGGGTGGTCAGACAGGAAGAGAGGAAGAGAAGTCGGGGGGGCGGGGAGGGGGTATTGCGAGAGACAAAAGATTGAGAGCGACCTAGCGCTCCGGAAAGTCTCTGTAGACACTGGCTAACCGCATCGTGCACCACCTAAATAGACGGCGACGCCCTTTCGCTTCTCGATTCTGGCTACGTCAGTCGACCTGTCGGCCAACAGATCAACCGTACAACACACACACTCACACGCTTAAGCCCATGATGAGATTTTGGTCGAAATTGTCGACGAGGGAAACAACAACAGCAGCAACGACTTTGAGTCGAGTATACGTGGACGGTTGAACAAGCCCGCCCCATAGATGCATGCAAGATCCCGAGCGCCTACAGGCAGCGCCGTTTCCCTAGCAACGTGACACGGTACACGCAACACAAACCGTCATGGTGGTCAGCGGGTGCCTGCATAACGTATGTGTGTGTGTGGGGGGGGGCCATTGGAGAGCCCCCCGTAGAGAAAGGATCAGGAGGCAACTAGTAGGGAAGCTCCCCTTAGGGCTCGCCCCCTTGGGCTTGTAGCGGGTGTCCGGACACCGGCGACCCCATAAGCCTGTACCTTCTCCATCACTCAATTTCGCTGGTGATGGGAAACCATTGCCATTATAACGCCGCCTGTGCAATACCGCGTTGTTGCCGACTGTGGACAAGAAACAAGGGCGGACCCGTTGTGAGCTGACCCCCCCGCTCCCCACCACCCAATCGGTTCAGTCAGAAATGACCGGCCGGTGTCTACATACCGTGGACATAGGCACACAGACAATGCTGATCGTTCTATTTTGACAAACCGCGCCAAAACCTGATTAGTGCGAGGAGTTGATGATATTACTGCTGCTGGCGTTGCTGCGCCGCTTGTTTTCTGCTTGCTCGATTTCGTTCGAAATTATTGCATACACACAAGGGTGGAAGAGTTTGAGCTTAAGCGATCAGATCTGTGCTACGCCAGATGATTGAGAGACTCTTCTGGTGATGATGACCTATATTGCATACTTGATCGTATTGCAGCTTCGTATTTTCCGTAATTACGTGCGTGATGTCAACACACACACACACGCAGCAAGCAACTTTTTAGAAATAGCAGCAAACTAATTCGTCGTGATCGACCTCTCTCTCGGTCTCGCTCTCCCTTTCTATTTGGTACTTCCTGTAATGTTTCGTTGGATATATATATATATATATATATATATATATATATATGCTCTCTCGAGGCCATGCCACAAAGTATACACTTAGTGAAATGCAATTTTAACTCCCGACGTGATCGCACGCTTCTTCGACGTGCAGTCATGAGTGCATCCCCTAGACAATCCGTAAAAGCAACTACTCTAGTTTGAAGTGTTTCCCACTGATATTTTTCAATGGTTCCCTATGGAAAGACAGCGTCACCCAGTTGAGAGAGACTGTTGACGCATCTCCGAATGCGTCATTTGTGGCCAAGACAAAAGCAAGCTGGGAACGCTCGTAACTGCACCCTAACAAGGCATCACGCCGAAGCCGTTTAGTTAGGCTAGGTGTGGATAAAGGTAGAGAGGGCCACACCAATTTAAAAGGTCATCACCATATTTGCTATCTCACTATATCGTCACCCTATTTCATGTTCTCGCTATGTCATTAGCAGACAAATATCTTTTTAGGGCTGTCCCAAGTTTCATACTCAACCACAATCGTTTTGCTCATTTTCAACGGTCTTTGCTGCGGTGAATTGCGTAGAAGTTCGTTTAGCCAATGTGTACCCTAGATAGAATAATGAACCTTAGTTATAGTGGACGTACTTTTTAGCACGATTGAAATTCAATGCTGATTATGTACAATCGGGCTTAACTAATCAAGTTAATTATGCATAGTCTTTTTTCAGTTCTGAAGGACATAACTAGTGCGTATAGCGTTTTGCGTAACCCTGACTACCACTGTGCTATCCACGTGGTTCAACATGTGGTTAAATGCACGCACCATACCTGAATTAATGCGCCGTGGCATTAACTGCACTAGTTTACTCAGTTGGTCTCCATTAACACGTAAGCATTTCGCAGAGCAAAAGAGTATCGGAAATTGTGAGACTTAGCATTTCAACCGACCGACCCGTGCCGCGTCCGTACATACGCAGGTAGCTCTACGAGTCTACTCTACCAGAACGATTTGCTTGAGCAGCGTTCGTCGAAAAGTCATCGCTTCGAGAATCGGTCACGCTGCATACGTAGACATTTGTCAATTGTGTTATTATCGGCCTTCCGCTAAACCCAATGCAACGAGTATCTGTAGTCACTGGTGAGTGAAAGACTACACCGGGCCGTGTTGTTAAGCAGCTTCGCTCACGGCGCCGAAAACAGAAGCTTTCCATAGAGTGGCACATCCGTACTAACATCTATCAGGCTATTCCTGGCAATGTCGCGGCCCATTAAGACAAAAGCTTGCAGTTGTTCTATACTATAGTGTTCGCGGATTATGTCAACTCAACAGGATGGATGCGTTTGCACCTCGAAAACATCCATACAAACTTTCTAGAGAAACAAGCTCCACCGCAGACTCGGCGAGGTAGAGAACGTGTTATGCATAATGTTTTTGAGCCAATTATAGCAAATATCGAATGCTGACCGCATTAACCTGCAATGCAAACGCCTGCGAGGTAGACAACCTGTGATGCATATTGTTTTTAAACCTATTAGAACAACCTATCGAACGCTGACGGAGCTCACTTACAATCTTGCTGTTGAGGTTGGCGAGTTCGCGCTCGGTGACTTTTCTCCGGTTCACCTCCTGCTGGTGCCTCTTGAACTCGTTGATCTTATAGACGAGGTACATCCCCGGCAGCGCCAACACGACCAACGGCTTCATAAGCGCAGACGACACGGCTTTGCCCGGCATCGTGATGATGACGATGATGCGAATTTAGAGCGAGGTATAGAGCCAACAGAGCAATCAATGACTTGTCTCACTGTATGGATGGAAACGACTTCCGACACCGGTCGGGCGGAGGAAAAGCATTCACGGCGCGGACTCGATTCACTTAAAACTTAACTTGCTGCGTACTGAGCATATTGTCCACCAATTGCAAAAATCTGCTCGCGATTTCCTACGGCCTGCGGCGTGCCTGAAGCATCAGTCGTAGACTTTGCATGTCGCTGGCTTGCTGCCCAATAATGGTACATGATCTTAGGATTCGTATTAGAACTTCTATCACGTTGCGTCGCTGCCCGATTGCAATTCGCGTGCACTTTGCTAAACTGCTTGAGCTTCATCGTAGAGGGTAGTAAACCATAACACCGAGCGGCACTCGCCGCCTCAGCGATTCTCACGTTCGAAAAAAAAGAAAAACGTGAAACGAGCGTCACGTTTCTTTGGTTCCTTTGTTGTTCCTTAGTTGCTATTCATTACGTGTGCGAGTGTTCGCGGGTGTGGTGGTGTGGGTGTTAGTGTGTGGCCTGCGCGTAGTAGAGTTCCTTCGGGTCGGCGCTGGGCTGCCTTGATTCGGGCTGCTTCTTGCTTATTTGTGTTACGTTATTACGTATGATGTCGTTCTATTATTATTCTTGTTACGATTGGACTTTGATTATTCTCACGCGCGCTTGCCTCCCCCCGTTCTAAAACCGGGTATGTGCAAGCGAACTGCACTAGGAAAAATCACAACCTGGCTTGATACCACCGCCGACACCTAGACACGCCACCATACGTGTGCAGGCTCACACGTTGCCACACTCACACAACACACACGAACCACACAGAATCAGCGATTTCCGCCTGATCCCCTTTCTCTCTCTCTCTCTCTCTCTCTCTGCTTGTTCCTCAGGAGGCTTGCGTTCCGGGCCCTGCTCAGCAGCCCGGAGCTAGAGGTCTTCAGTGTGTGAACGTCCCTACGCCCCCTCCTGACCAAAACCATCTCTCGTTGCGTGACGTTTTCGCATAGCACGTTGCACGATGCGGACTTGCATGGTCCGTTTGATCCGGCCAGCGACGCAATTCATCAGCAAGGGTGCTGATGAGATGACCACGTTGTCTGACCGCATTTGTGCTGTACGGTGATCAGTTGTTGTTTTGCTGCCGCCGCCGCCGCATTACTTCAAGCGCACCCAGACTTTGCGTCGCGTCACTACGCGATTAGTGACGCGTGCCTCCACTGTCCTCATTGGCCTGCACAGTGCTAGACGCTGCGGATGCACACTTGAATTCTTCTCGTTGCTGTTGTTGTTGTTGATGTTGCTCTTGTTCTACTTTGCTCTTCGTCTTCCCTGATTCGAAAGTGGCTCGCTGCAGCACGCGCATTGCTCGATAGTCGCGCTAGCAACAGCCAATCCAATGCTCAACTATATACGCTAAACCGCAACTCGTCCGTCGTCGGCAGCACTGTCAAGACGGATCGATGACAATGAGGTGGTGGGATCGATGTTCTGGCTGCAACTCAACGGAACTTGGTTGTAGAGGAGCTGGCCGGCGCCGATTTCCACTAGATCGTCGGTAAATGGGGTCACAAAGGGGCGCGGCTGTAGGGCGCAAAGGGGCGGGGCCGCTGCTCGCAGTTGCTGTTGGGCGCACGCGTCCTCTTCGGGAAAGAACAGGATGAGCGGTGGGGGGGAGGGGGGGTCGTTCGTCTGTCAGACGTCCGGGGCTGTGTGGTCGCGCGGCGCAGCACGGGGCACGTTGTGCACCGCCGCCCTCGTCGCCGTCGCCGTGCACGATGACGCTGCTGATAGCGGACCGGGAAGACAAGAATCGGGCAGCTAACGCGGATGCCGTATCGCCGATGCACGCCGATAGCTCCCTGCTAGGAACATCGTTGTCGTTGTCGTTGTCGTCGTCGTCGTCGCTGGGAAGCGCGGGAGCAGCGGTGATGCTGCTGCTGCTGTTGTCTGGTCCGCGGCACAAGCCCGCGACGTCACGGTCACTTGGCAACCCAAGGCAGGTTCGGCGCGAAGAAGCGAGAGGGTGGGGTGCGAGGTAAATGCCAATGTTCCGTTAGGCAGGATAGCTGGCTGGCTGGCTGACAAGATTTAGTCTGTCTGCCGGGAGTCACAGAGGAGCTCCGACCAACGAACGAACGAACGGACGGACGGACATACAGACGACGGCGACAGAAGGCCACGGATGTCGGATGCGGACTCGGTGAAATGGCGGGCCGATTTGAATCTGTCTGAACTGCGGTGGAGGGTCTCTACGTACATCTGAAAACGCGCTGCGTGCGTGCGTGCGACTTCATTTGGAATGCCGATGCATAGATGGATGACACCAATGTTCGCTGTTTTGCTGCTGTTCGTCTCGCTCCGTTATCAAGTTCCGTGTCAGTCGATAATCAATTTTTGGAAGCCCAAATTGTTTTTGCAGTTTTTTTTTTTGGCAAAGCAAACTGTTGAAATTGCATTTAAAAAGGGGCGTAGCGGACTACACTATGTAGCATATTTGTTATTATTGTTGCAGCAACGTGGTGCCCGAAATGTAACGTTGCGCGCGAGTCGCTGTGAGACGCAAGGTGGCGCCTGAGTAGGAAGGTTATTTGTAGGACGGCGTCACTGTTTGCAAATCGAAAATCGGCTCCTGTGTGGCAGGTAGGCCAACTTCCAGCTACAATAAGCGAGTGTCCAATTTTTTGTCAATGATCCGGTTCGAACGGCGTGCAGCCAGCCGGGCGTATGATGCAATCCAGGATCTCTTGTGGGGTCTTTGTTTTGCTATGGCTTTTGCATCTTGAACACATGCATGCATGCATGCAGATATACATTTACCGGAACTCAGCCGTCGGTCTCTTATGCACTTGCTTCGGCAGCCGCTTCAAGGTGCCCTGAGGCGTGAGGGAAGAGACCATTATTGTGACGCACTCCACTGCTCAAAGCCCTTTCCCAGTCAATAAGTATATGCCGTATGCATGGTATTGTCTTTTCCTACTGCTGCTGCTGCTGTGTTTTTTATACCCTTTGCCTTGATCGCGGCTGATCGCGGCGATATCGCGATGGCTGAGGCGTTCGACTCCTGTTCGGCTGCCTCATGCGGCCGCGAATGGCCGCACGCCCTCCTTTACCCTTCTCCAAGTTCGTCCGCTGTTCTCGCCGCGTTCAGCCCAGAGGAGAGTCGGACATCGCGTGAAGCGCTGCTCGCAGCAAGAGCGCCACCCAAACGAGGGTTGTTTTCTTATTGTAACGAAACACTGTTTTATCCTGTCTATTGGTGGCCTCACCTATGCGGCGGATTAGTTCTCTTCTACGCTGTGCAGCACAGCATCTCATCTAGCAAGCGGCAGGCTCCGCGTTTGTCTTCGCGGTAGGACTTTCTCAGTAGTCCTGGCTCGTGTTCTTGTCGGTAGATTGATCATATTGTGACTAGCACTTTGTGCCCACTCTGCAGAGGAGACACACTGTGGGTCAGCCATTACGGATTGATCTCGTAGCTGTTGACCTATTATTTATTAGGCTAGGAAAGAAGGAAAAAACAAACGAATCAAAACGATAATACACGTAATACAGTATACATACGCGCTATACGGGTGACACAGGGAAACAGGGAAAGAACGGGGAGATGTGGTGCTCAGCGTGTATCGTTCCAAAAGCGGTTTTGCTCGGCAGCTCGGCGATGCTTGGCAGCAGTAACGTCGATATCGGTCGTCTGCAAGTTTGAAGTGCGTCGTTTGTGGCCTGCGCACACCAAACACGACTGCTATGATCCGCCAAAATACAGCCCTGACACAATGCAACTGCGGAAGCTGCAGACGCATGTGTTGCCGTTGTGGCCACTGTTTACTTTACGGTCGTCATGGCTGCTAGGGCGAACAGCAGCAGCAGCAGCAGGAAGAGCACGATTCCAAGTACTCGAATCTCAGACCTAAAACGATACGACGAAGTTCAGCTGAAAGTTCGAATTCTGATTTTGTAGTGGTAGTAGTCATAAGTAGTAGAAGTAGTAGTAGTAGTGTCGATTCCGGTGGCGCGGTGGCTTAAGTCTGCGCCTCGCAACCGGATTAGATACGTAGATGCGCGAGTTCGAGCCCCACCGTTGCACTTTTGTATTTATAATGGTCCGTCTATCAACCAATGTGCACAACCGTTTCGTGGACGTTAAATCTTGGCTAAGGGACAGCCCGAAAACTTTACTTTTAGTAGTACTAGTAGTAGTAGTAGTAGTTGTTGGTATAGTTGTTGTTGTTATTGTTGTCGTTGTCGTAAAGGCGGCAGTAACAGTACTCGAGTCAGCGGCAACCGCGAAATCATGTTACGGTCCTTTTTTTGAGCCGGGTGAAGTAGTTGTAGCAAGTAGGGGATTAGGAAGAAACGTTGCGCCTGACGGGGCTGACCCTTTCTGCCTGAACAAACCAACAACCACCGACCACTCAAAGGCAAGGGGGGAGTCGATGAGCGAGATGAGGTGGTGGACGGGTTGTTCAGCACTGCCAGCGGACACACATTATGGTCGTCATGCTGCGTGTCAACTCGACGCAGACCTAACTGGCGGCGGCCTTGTACAGCGCGCGCTGAAATATATAGCGGAAAAAGACAAACGAAGGCTGGGTCCTGGAGCCCTGTGAATGGTCCTGGAGGATACCGGGCAAACCAACGGCAAAAGCCTATGGCTCCGGTTTGACGCGGGTTGAGCTCCTGCTGCAGCCTGTCTCTGTATCTGCGGTTGCCGCGGCTGACTAATGACTGAAGAAGTTCATCAACGGATAGATCACGCATGCCGCTGTCGCATTGTAGAACAGGTTGCGTGTCACTGCCATCCATGAATAAGCAATCTCTTGAGGGACAGAGCGTTTTTCTTTGTCTTCTGCCCTTCATATATATATATATATATATATATATATGAAGGGCACGTGTGGCCAAATTCGGAAAGATGCAGACTTGCGTTTTGAGTCGGGGTCTAGCATAAAATATATACCACTAGAAAATAAATATGCAAAAATAATATAAGAGCACACGCTAAAACCTGACTCAAAACGTAAGTCTTTATTTTTCCAAAGTCGGCCACACGCAGCAAAAAAAGAATAATTTTAGCACGTTAATCTTTAGTTATGGTAAGTCGACTGTTGTTGCAATACACTTCTTCGTGTTCTGTCTGTTACTCCCATGGCGTCCTGTTGTTACTTCCGCAGCTAGAACTAAAAAAAAAATTAAGTGCCTTCTATATGCACAAGTAGGCGTAAAATCAATGGACAGCTCAAAGCACTTTTCTTCATTTCAGCCACAACTCTACTCTCATACACAGCGCATTCGCCTGTAAGAAGGTCGAATAATATTGCTGTCTCCTCATATGTATACGTACAATATATCCAAAAACATTATTCAGAGATCATTACACAATGTAGTTACACATGTTCCGAGATAAATGTTTTGCTCATGCTTTTCTATTCGATTATTGCTACATCGGGGGACATATTCTTGTCACGAAAAAATGTATCCGAAGTCTGGTCGTAATTCACGTGCACACTACATAAACCACATGACACACACACAGTTTTAAGGACTCATTTACATTGTAAAAAACAGTGTCACAAATATATTGTGTTTTTGCTAGCTTCGAAACGCTGGTCCACCAGTTGGCGCCTGAGTCGCAATGAGTCGCGTAGTCTTTGTTAGAATGACGGTGAATGAGCACATGGGACATTCGCAGCGTGCGAGGTTTGCCCACTATGCACCTCATCTTACAACAATAGCATACCATAAAATTACCTTTATTATCACATAAGAGGGGTATGTGCTACAATACGTCATGGTTATATTTGTATTTTTTCCAGTATGCGTGTGCTTGCATGGAAAACGAAACTAAACGCCAAAAAGACATGTGGGTACTATTTAAATTAGCATGCTTGTCCCGCCAAGCAAATAACCCGTTTTCGAACTCAAAACAAACCACGGCTTTTGGAATGATGGAGTGCTGCTTCCTTCGGTTATTGAAGCGTGAAAGAGAATGCGACGTACTATATTTATCGTTTCTTCACCGGGCCAAGACAGAAGCCGAAGCAGGCGCCGAAGTCACGCAATCCGTTTACAATCCCAATAGCTGACACGCAGTTTCGAGAGGCGGCAATCACGCGGGCTTCCACAACGAAGCACTACAGTGAGTTTTCCAGAGATAATATTGACGCAAAAATTGAGGAAACACGTACGATGTATTGGCGGTGCTCCACAATGAGTCCTCTACATGGCTACCAGATATGTGCGTGCTTTTATGTGCTGCAATGTTCGCAATTAACATGCTGATTAATTACCTATCTACTCAGTGTAGTGTTAGCTTTAGGCTCAAACGCATAGGCAGGCCTAGAATCGAAGCGATTCACTTACTAAAATAACAACCATGAATATTATAATACTACTATTACTAATAGGACATATAGCACCTTATTTAGTTTTGCGAGCAGCAGTTAATCCATGTTCCAATTGAACAACACTACGAGGCGAGTGCACCATTAATTGACTGAATCTCCTTTAAAAAAACGACCTCATGACACCATGTCATAGCATCACTATTTGTACGAACCTAGTCACTACTCCATGTCATGTCATTAGCAATGTTGACGTACACAGCCTATGAGTAATTTCGATATAGCGGCCACAACACGACATGGACAAAGGTGACCCACGTTGGCTGTCACCGTTGACGGACGTACGTCTTGCGGCCAGCGCAGCTCGTAGACGCTTGCAGCTCAAATGAATCAACGTCATCAATCAACGTTTTTTCCTCACTCCTATTTTTGCGCCAGTATTGCATGTCGGCTCTCCGGAATATATTCACACACCCTTAAGCGCGTTGGGGGAGGTTTTATCGCCGGATACCGAAACTAACATAATTTCTATAGAGTACATCTCTCTGAGCGAAGCGTCGCTGCTCAGAGTTTCCTTGTACATTATATATTTACACACCCTTTTGCAGGGGGACTTTATTGAGGATTATCAAAACTTAATAGCGAACGTGCCATCCGACAATTTAGATATTTGGCTGTACATGATTGCACTTGCGGGCTGTGCGCCACGCGAACATACATTGACGTCACATGAACTCTATATCTGTAACCCCGTACAGCAGTATTGGCGCAGCGTGAGGTTGATACAATTTGATGTATAGACAAAAGGGCGTGGACCACATGACGGACGAAGTGTAGTCCAGTTATTGCAAAGTTGCAACAATGCAGCTCAAGACTGAGCTGCATTGTTGCAACTTTTGCCATTTGCTCGCATAAAGTCAACGTCTGCCCTTGAGGGTTTGGTCTATTCTATAATAATTCCGATGAATCGGTTCTGCAAAAGCTATAAGAGTGCTAACACTGATGCCCTGAAATTGACTAAGTGGAAAAACATCGTTTTCAAAAATTCCTACGTTTGTTTTTTACTATTGGCATTCAATACTTGTGTGGTTTCAGTATATTTCATTTGATTGCATAGAGTTTTCATAGTCGTTTTCACAAAGGTTTTATACGATGATACGTTAGCGCGCATGACTAGAAAAAAAACTATCATTCTGTTATTAACTGTATATGAACACTTGACATACATAGCATGTATGTATTTTTTGCTCAGAGTAGAATACATTCGTACGTCCTATACTCTACAGGCTTGGGTGGCTAGGAAATGCTTAACGCCTTTACTGCGTATTGTCTGTATTTTCCTCAGAGTAGAATACATTCGGACATCCTATACGTTACAGGCTTGGGTGACTAAGAAATGCTTAACTGCGCCTTTATTGCGCCTGCTAATATCTATCTATTCACTCTGTTCTAGTGGCGAAACTCGCCACGATCGCGGGCGCTCCGCTCCATAAGCGAGCTGTGCAAATAACACCCACGCCAAGATCGATGTCGGAAGTCCGCGTCGGAACATGTTCGGCAACCGACAACAACGTTTTCGTAACATTATTGACTTGAAAGTTTCGACAGAAAACGTATCGTTATGGCAGCCAAGACGAATGCTCGCCGGCCGTACTGAAAACGGGGAAAAACGGTTCTGCTACTCAATCATCGACGTAGTACCGTTACTCAACTGCAAATAGCTAGCAGTTTGCTTTGGCGGGTTGTTTTTTCGTTTGCTGCCTCCCTCCCCCGGGCGGAAAAAGCGGAAGAAACGTGCGAAACGTCATTTCTGTACGACTGCTTGCTTAACGACTATACCTCGAAAAAAAACTTGTATGCGAGAGCGAGGGGAGCGCGTCGTGGCTGTTCAACGTTGGTGCTTGCCGCGGCCTACGATGTAACAACAACAACATTAGTACTACGATTATTATTATTATTATTATCATCATCATCATCATCGACATCGTCATCATAAGCTCATACGACGGCTGCCACTGTCGCTGTTGCCACTGCCGCTGCCGGTGTGCGGTGCCGTGGCCCGGCCAAACGAAACCTGATGCTAGACGACGGTTAGGTTACAATCTATCTAGACATGCTTCAGTGACGCTTTGACGCTCACAACAATACTGTTTCGCTTACATTTTGGCATGCGGCGTCTAGGTGCTAGGCGCGTTCATGTCTATCATACGGCTTTGTTGTTGTTGGTGTTGTTGCTGTCATTGTTGTTATTACTACATAGTATTGTTGTTGTTGGTGTTGTACTTGTTGTTGTTGTCGTTGTTGTTGCCGTCATTGTTGTTATTACTACATGGTATTGTTGTTGTTGCAGTCGTTGTTGTTGTTGTTGCAGTCGTTGTTGTTGTTATTCTTTCTTGTTGTTGTTGTTGTTGTTGTTGTTGTTGCCGTCGTTGTTGTTGTTATTCTTTCTTGTTGTTGTTGATGTTGTTTCTGTTGTTGTTGTTGTTGTTGTTGTTGTTGTACGCAAAGCAACGGTCATGTTCTCGATGCAATCTTGTTGCGGTTTGGCGGCTGCTGCTGCTGATGCTGCTGCTGCTGCTCAAAAGTGCGGCCGTTGCTTCTGCTACTGCGAATATGATTTTCCTTAGCGTTGCAACAAAGAGCAGTCGTCATAGTACAGTAATACTACCCCATCGTCTTTCGTCTTTCTTCTCTGCTCTCGTTTTGCCCCGTCCGCCGCTCTCGCAGCGCTGGAATAGTGGAACAATAACAACGTCGCCGGTCGGCAACAACACCGACGTTTATCCAGATGACCCACATCAAGTGCAGGTTAGCCGATTGGCCGACACATCATCATCACCACCACCATCATCAATCATGATCGAGGCCGTTGCCAACTGAGAAGCAATGACGACACAACACAACCATCGACCATGATCGATAGCTGCTGCTGCTGCTGCTGCTGCTGCTGCTACTGCTACTGTGACTGCTGAGAGGGCGCACAGATACATCGTCGTTTGTTGCTGAATTGCTGTTCCTATTGTCGCTACTGTTGTTGCCGCTGTTACTGTTGTTGCCGCCGTTACTGTTGTTGTTGTTATTGTTGTTAACGCCGGTGCTGTAGTAGTAGTAGTAGTAGTAGTTCTTGTTGTTGTTGTTGTCCCTACTGCTGTTGTTGCTACTGTTGTCGTTGCTGCCGCTGCTACTGTTGTTGTTGTTGTTGCTGCCGCTGCTACTGTTGTTGTCGTTGCTGTTGTTGTTGTTGCTGCTGTTGTTGTTGCTGTCGTTGCTGTTGTTGTTGTCGTCGCTACTGTTGTTGTTGTTGTTGTCGTTGCTGTTGTTGTTGTCGTCGCTACTGTTGTTGTTGTCGTCGCTACTGTTGTTGTTGTTGTCGCTACTCTCGGAGATGGATTCATGCACCCTCCCGGCCGTATCGTCGTGTCTCTACCGCAATCCATGCCGTCTCCTACGCTACTAAGGTAAAATGGTAGCATGCGGTGGCGATGCCGGCGGCGGTGGCGGGGAAGCAGCGACAGAACGCCGTTGGTCACTCACTCACGCACGCACGCACAATCCGAACAACCGAACAAGAAACAAAACGAAACAGAACAAAGTAGAATATATAGAAGTAGAGGAACAAGAACAAGAAGACAAATCAGGAAGAAGAGAAAGAACAACCGAGAAAGAGATTCATACCACATCGACGACGAGCTCACGACCGACCGGTCAACGGATACGCTTCCGAGTCTGAACGCCGCTTGCTAAGGCGATTCGCTTACGCGCTCCATCTCGATCCATATCGATCTCGCCCGTGTTCCTCCTCTCTCTCTCTCTCTCTATCTCTCTCTTTCTCTCTCTATATATATCTCTCTTTCGCGCGCGCGCGACCGACCGATCTCGCGTGCCCGTTTGAATGTGGTCAAACCACCACATCTTTCGAGGGTACGCAATACAACGAGTGTACTCGGCTCCAACTTTGAAAGCAGAACTCCCCCGCAGGTAATATTCCAGAAGGACGTGGGTCGGAGTCGATATACATGTGAAGACACGCATACACATAGATTAGACGGCCGTAAAAAAATTGTCCCAGTCTCGACGGTAAGACGGGGTTAAAAATTCAAGTCGATTGGAGTATCGACAACAGTGTAAGACAACGACGAACACAAGCATGCTGATAGCACAACAGCCGTAATGTATGATAAGTACAGAATGACTGTATACCGCCTAAAAAATTGGCTGAATACAGTCATTTTGTGCAACTCGCAGCGAAAACTAAGTAAATTGCAACATTTCAAGGAACTTCCATCGATCGTCAATTGGGAAGCAAGAAAGCACAATGCACCCTGAGCGTGAGTGTCTGCGAATGGTACAAGACTAACAAAGAGCTTTTGAATCTGTACGACAAACCCCGTAAATGCTGTATAGAAATAGCATTTATTACGCAACAAAATCATGGCGAATAAACCTAAAACATAAGGCAGCAGCAAATAAGCAAAGTATGGCCCGTACAAAGGCTGCGGTTGATGAAAAATCATACATACCATGTAGTATGCTCTTGCAGTGGCCAGACGTTGGAACGTCTCTGCCCACAAAAGTGAAGCTGGTGACGGTCGAATGGCAAGGTGATAGTCGCCATCTTCTTCTCATCGAGGACTAAAATTATGGCGACGGTCTAACTGGAAGGCGCGGATATTGTGACGATTGATTGGTGTACTGTAGATTTCCTACAAAGGTTTTCATTGCGCTCTCCAGGACGAGCTCCACAGCGTCGCCTACGCTATGGTTCCTCCATCCCGACAACACGTCAGCTCACGGGGCTGAAAACACGGAACTGCTATCGTCGCATCTGGAGTTTTGTGAAACCCGCAGTTTTTTTCGTGAAACCCGCAGTTTTTTTCGTGAAACCCGCAGCTTATTCCCCTGACTTGGCATCACGCGACTCCTTCCTAGTTCCAAATCCAATGAAAAACATTGAGAGTAAGCACGCGAATTGGTGCTTGAAGTTGGAGCTGAAAAAAAAACGATCTTAAGACGAGCCTTGGTGGTGTGCTTCAATGCACGGATCGAACCATCTCAAAAAATGTATACAACTTGGTGAAAATTGCGTCAACATCGAAATAAGAATCCAATTCGCAAAAAAGAAGAAAAGCATAATTGACATAATTATACTACATAAACAAAAAATCAAAAACGTGGAAAGGCTAAGAACGTTCAAGGTCCCTACGTGGGTAGTAGGCTAATGACCTAGTTGAGAGCATATTAGCTTAAATATTTTAGTTTATTCCGTTTATAACCCAGAACAAGGACAAGGGTTTAGGCA